>CAUYPK010035724.1:0-15290 GCA_963574355.1 Loris lydekkerianus | reverse complement strand
TTTTTTTTTTTTTCTTTTCTTTTTGAGACAGAGTCTCAAGCTATCGCCCTGGGTAGAGTGCCATGGCGTCATCATAGTTCACAGCAACCTCTAATGCTTGGGCTCAAGCGATCTTCTTTCCTCAGTTTTTCCTATATTTAGTAGAGACAGGGTCTCACTTTTTGCTCAGGCTGATCTTGAACTTGTGAGCTCAAGCAATCTGCCCACCTCAGCCTCCCAGTGCTAGGATTGATTACAGCGTAAGCTACCACATCTGCCCTGACAAATCATATTTAATGGCATAGGCCAAATTTCATTATAATAAATTGATACTCTCCCATGTTACTATTTTTTGAGATTTACTCAGTCACCCTGGGGTTGAGTGGCATGGCATCACAGTTTACCCAGCAACCTCAAACTCTTGGGTTCAATCAATCCTCCTGCCTCAGACTCCCAAGTAGCTGGGACTATAGGTGCCTGCCACAACATCCGGCTAATTTTTTGTGGGGGAGGGGGGAACAGAGTCTCACTATGTCACCTTCAGTGGAGTGCCATGGCAACATATCTCACAGCAACCTCAAACTCCTGGTCTCAAGTGATTCTCTGGTCTCAGCCTCCCAAGCAGCTGGTACTATAGGTGCTCACCGTAACGCCTGGCTATTTTAGAGATGGGGTCTCGCTTTTGCTCAGGCTGGTCTAGAACTCTTGAGCTCAAGCAAGCTGCCATCTCAGTCTCCCTAAGTGCTAAGATTGTAAGTATGAGCCACTGCACCCAGCCTCTGGCTAGTTTTTCTATTTTATAAAGATGGGGGTCTTTGTTTAGGCTGGTCTTGAACTCCTCAGCTCAGGCAATCTACCTACGTTGACCTCCCAGAGTGCTAGGATTATAGGTGTGAGCCACTGTGGCAGCCCCAGCTAATTTTTTTGTAGAGATGAAGTCTCACTCTTGCTCAGGATGGTCTCAAATGCCTGAGCTCAGGCAATCCACCCACCTTGATGTCCCAGAGTGCTAGGATTACAGGCATGAGCCACTATGCCTGTCTTTTCATATTATTCTTATGCACCCAAACTCGAATTTTTGAATAGTTCTAGAAATACATAGTATTGTTTCTACCTGATACTTAGAATTTTCTGTTATAAAGATTATTTATCACAGCAGAATTAACCTTGAGAATCTTAGTTTCGTACTGCTGTTTCTCTACCCACTGTTTCTTGGATAGCTGCCCTTGAGGAAAGCAGACAACTCAAGTGCCAATGGTGGTTTATGCCGAGGAGCTGTCAACTTACAGGAAGACTCCTTACTGCAGAATCCAGGCAGCACAACTGGCTGCTGTCCCTCTGTGGAATCCAGCTGTAATTCTGCCCCTGAGAAAGTACAAAAATGAGTTATGGTGGCTTTTTTTGCTCCTGACACTCCAGTCCAAAAGTTGGCTAGCATATATAGTGTCTAAAGAAACTAACAGGGTTAGAATTTTGCTTTTTTTTTTTTTTTCCTGACAGGGCTATCATCAAAGCTCACTATGGCAAACTCAAAACTCTGAGTTTAAGTGATTCCCCAGGTCAAGCAATCCTCTTGCCTCAAACTCTTGAGTAGCTGGGACTACAGGTATGTGGCACCATGCCCAGCTAATTTTTAAATTTTTGTAGAGATGGGGGTGGGGATCTTGCTATGTTGTCAAGGCTGGTCTCAAACTCCTGCCCTTAAGTGATCCTCCTGCCTCTGTCTCCCAAAGTGCTAGGATTGCAAACATAAACTACACCCAAACATGATTAGAATTTATTTTTTTCTAGAGACAGAGTCTCACTCTGTCACCTTCGGTAGAGAGCGGGATGTCACAGCTCATAGCAACCTCTAGCTCTTGGGCTTAGGTGATTCTCTTGCCTCAGCCTCCTGAGTAGCTGGGACTACAGGCACCTGCCACAATGCCTATTTTTATGTTACAGTTTGGCTGGGGCTGGGTTCGAACGCGCCATCCTCAGTATATGGGGCCGGCGCCCTACTCAAGGAGCCACAGGCACCGCCCATGTTTAGAATTTCTAACAAAGATCACCCTCCCTCCACTCTCAGTTAAGAAAAACACTTCTGGGGCGGCGCCTGTGGCTCAGAGGGAAGGGCGCCAGCCCCATATACTGAGGGTGGTGGGTTCAAACCTGGCCCTCGCCAAATTGCAACAAAAAAATAGTTGGGCATTGTGGCGGGCGCCTGTAGACCCAGCTACACGGGAGGCTGAGGCAAGAGCATGGCCTAAGCCCAGGAGTTGGAGGTTGCTATGAGCTGTGTGATGCCACAGCACTCTGAGGGCAATAAAGTGAAACTCTGTCTCTACAAAAAAGAGAAAAAAAAAAGAAAAAAAAAAAAAAAAGGAAAAACACTTCTAACTAATCAAGTATGGCAAGCACTATTCAGGGGCCACCGTGGTAGCTGAGGGAAATGCAGGGATACTCACTCTGCAGGGACTTCTGTCTACAAGGTGGGTTGTGATCTGGGGCAGCATCCAAAGTAAGGGATCGGATTACAGTCTCACACACAAACTGGGTCCCACTCAGGTCTTCTTCTGTTTCCTCCACTGAAGCAATGTTTTCAGGTTTTGTCTTTCCTGACACTGTGGAATCTGGAAGAGACACGAACTTTGTTTGTCCTGGGTGTTTGAAATGCTGAGGAGCTTTTACCAGTCATCACCCACGTTGAAAACAGGTGAAGGAACAGCTGCTATCTGTGCAATGTGGAAATGGGGAGACTTCAAAAAGTGAGATGCTACAGAAAAGCCATTTACATACTAAGGTAAGATTAGTAAAGGGTAGGTGTAAAAATAAGACGTGATATGGAAAGGGAGGATACAAATGCTTTACAAATATTTAATCCCTTACCAGTAAGTGCTTTAAATCCTGCCCCTTCACTCTCTTCTTCTATCTGCCCCAAGCCTGGTTTCTCTATCAAAGGACTATCATGTGGCAGAGGAGACATGCAGGGAGTCATATCTGGAGAATAAAGGCAGGAGAATCATAAACTGAGAAAAAGCATCATAACAGTGTCCAGAAGCAACACTTCATAGGCTTATTGCCTCCTGCAAGGTTAAAATAAACCTAAGTATGCTTTAAAGCCTGTTGTAAAGAATTTCTCCAGGCTATTGGGTGTGCAAATATTCCTGACAGATCAATCAATGCTGGAAGGATTATAAATAATTATTTGGCCTGGAGGGCTATGGCCAAGACATAAAAACAGAAATGTAAAGGAGCAAAAGGACACAAATGTCTAGAAAAATAGAGAAGAGGTGCAATGACCCATGACTGTATACCCCACACTTTGGGAGGCTGAGACTAGAAAACTGGTCAAGGCTAGGCATTTGAGACCAGCCTAGGTCTCACAGTGAGACCCCATCTCTATAAAAATTAAGAAAAATTAGCTGAGCATGGTGTCATATGCCTATAGTTGTAGCAATCTGGGAGGCTGAGGCAGGAAGATTGCTTGAGCCCAGAAGTTCAAGGCTGTAGTGAGCTATGATCCTGCCACTGTATGCCAGGCCTGGGTACCAGAGCAAGACCCAATTCTCTAAAAAAGAAAGAGAGAGAGAGAGAGAGAGAGAGAGAGAGAGAGAGAGAGAGAGAGCAGTTTTACTATTCTACTGTGGGAGAAATCCTTGGCATCCATTTCTTCACTATAAAACACTACAACTATAAGAGTCTAAGGTACAGCAGTTTTATGTCTGTTAATAAAATAAACAGAACAAATTGAGTGACATTCTTACCCACAGGGGTGTTGTGGGGTACTCTCTCTAACTCTTGGACAATATTTATATCCAACAACTCAAAGGATAGCAGGTCCTAGAAAAAAAAGACAGACAATGTTAGGCTGTTTGCAGTACACACTGGAGCCATGTTTTGTTTTATGGGTCATATAGGCCATTTCCACATCGTCCTGCATTCAACTCTATCCAAATTCATGCTTCTCTTTAGTCAAGTGAAATCAAGCAGAGTTATATGGGAACTAGATCTGCAAGTGAGCAAGTGGTAGGAAAAAGAGAAAAGGCATTACATGTGAAGGTCCATGAGATAGGCTGAAATGAAGAGGCAAGTAAATGGAAGCTGTAGGGAAGCACAGTACCGAGTTCCCAATTCAAAGAAGAAACATCTAGTTTAGCAACTTGCTTCCATGGATGATCTCATTCCGGCTGCATCTGATCAGATCAAAGCAGGTATTTATCTCTAACTTGCCAGGAACCACCCATGGCTATACCAATGCTTTCTCTCTCTGTCCTTGACCCTCCAAGTGCTAAATGTTCTACCTGGGCAGTCAGAAGGTCCACAGATGGGATATAGAGTTCCCTCTCATTGGCAACATTTTTTGTCTTCTGTGGGGCACAGGTTCCTGCTCCTTCTGCCTGCTCAGACACTTCACAATGCTGAGTTTCTTCTTTAGCCAGAAAAAAAGCTTCCTACAGAGACAAATCATTCATAAATTTTAGACCCTCAAGAGAACTATAGAGTAATGCCCCTTACAATAAAAACACTGGTATATCTTTGTATTTTTTCTTTTAGAGATGAAGTCTCGCTCTCACGCCCGGGCTGCAGTGCCGTGGTGTGATCATACCTCACTGCAACCTCAAATGATCCTCTTGCCTCAGCCTCCCAAGTAGCTGGGATTACCAGCGTGCACCACTGCACCTGGCTAATTTTATTTCTTTCATTATTTTAGTGATGGTGTTTTGCTATGTTGCTTAGGCTGGTCTCAAACTCCTGGCCTCAAGCAATCTTCCCACCTTGGCCTCCTAAACCTCTGTGACTACAGGCATGATCCATGGTGACTGGCTATACCTCTATATTAAAAAAAAATTTTTTTTGTTTTGACATAATTTTAAACTTACAGATTTAAACAGCACATACTTTGTTCCACTAATATAGAGAAACTACCACTAACATAGAGAAACTACATGAAAAAAGTAACAACAGAGCAAGACTTCATTAGTATTTAGGGAACACACACAGGGTTATTACAGGAGAGACAAATGTTAAAGAGCAAAGTATCAGTTCAGCAGTTCCAGTTCCAGTCTGGCCAAGCCCAGACCACTATGATGGGGGGAAGTGGAGAAACTAATTTTCCATGATTTCTTTTCCTTTTTTTTTACTTTTTATGATTTCTGAAGCATGACCAGCTATGAGTGGGGTCTTAGTTTTAGTCACCCTCTTTCCAACTCTGAGTAAATCCCTGGGATACTGGGCCAAAGCTGCCAAGGCTCACCTCTTGTTGGCAGGTGAGATCATCAGCTTTGCTTGAGTTGGTCACGTCCTTTTCAATGTTGTTAGGGCTCTCTTCGGAGGGAAAAGGATCCACTATGATATTGCACCAGACCCTGGGCCCAAACTGTTGGCCTTTGTGAGAAAGACGCCAATGGGAAGTATACGTTCCCTCCAAAGCTGGGGCGATGAACTCCACAGACACAACTCCTACGTGGCCAGCCTTTAGACAGGGAACCAAAACATCCTTCTTTTCTGTAGAAGCCAAAGTAAGGTTTCCCCACATGAACTTGAGCTAAAAAGAACAGTCGCAAGAGAAAGACAGCTTGTCAGTAGAGCACACTGCCACTTCAAATCACCTTATCGTCACATTTTATGGGAAAAATTACCTTTGTGTCTGCATTCCACTTTACATTTCCTGTATTTTTCATCCTCCAGTGTTTGATAAACTTGGTTCCTGGCTGAAGGTGAGTCCCATCAGGCAAATTCTCATCCACAAATGCTGCACTGAGCATTGGCATAACTGGGGCACAGGGTTGCAAAGGAAACCTGACAAGAAATTCAGATGCTTAGTCACTTGCTGTTGGGTATACTGGCTTGTGAATATCCTACACTGTGGCTCAAGAGGCTGACTGTGATTCCTGAGGCTATACTAATGCATTTAAAAATAAGACCAGTATTTGAGAAGCTAGTACCATGTATTAGAAACAATAGATTTTCTCTGACAAACTTAAAAAAATAATAATAAAACAAAACATGGAGGGAGGTGCCTGTGCCTCAGTGGGTAGGGTGCCGGCCCCATATACCAAGCCAAACTGCAACAAAAAAAATAGCCAGCCGTTGTGATGAGTGCCTCTGGTCCCAGCTGCTCAGGAGGCTGAGGCAAGAGAATTGCCTAAGCCCAGGAATTGGGAGGTTGCTGTGAGCTGTGATGCCACAGTGCTCTACCAAGGGCAATAAAGTGAGGCTCTGTCTCAAAAAAACAAAACAAACCAACTTGGCGCCTGTGGCTCAAGCGGCTAAGGCGCCAGCCACATAGAGAGGGTTCAAACTCAGCTCAGGCCCGCCAAACAACGACAGCTGCGACCAAAAAAAAAAAAAAGAAAAGAAAGAAAATAAAAAACTAGTCGGGCATTGTGGCGGGCACCTGTAGTCCCAGCTACTTGGGAGGCGGAGGCAGGACAATCACTTGAGCCCAGGAGGTAGAGGTTGCTGTGAGCTGCGATGCCACAGCACTCTCCCCAGGGCGACAGCTTGAGGCTCTGTCTCAAAAAAAAAAAAAAAAAAAAAAAAAATCCAAACCAAACAGAGGGTAGATTTGGCTCCTGAACTAAAAAGTCATGGTTCAGATAATTAAAAGGGGCCATGAATGTAACTCCTAAGAGTCAGGCTCTTAAAATACGTGGTCCTTTTCCTTCAAATTCAGCTTGCCTCCAATGAATAGTGGTCACAATCAACCCACAGTTCTGAACTTCAGTGGTTTCTAAATTTCTAAAGAAGGCAATAAATCAAGTGTCAAAAGTAACTACCAAATCACCCTTCGATACAGCTAGGGTCAGAAAATGGGAAGTTTTAAGGGTTTGGATATTGGTTGAAATTCCTAGAGAGCTGGACCTACAGTCTTGGCTCCCACCCCGGCCCTGAGCTTACATCAGGGTATTAGACTGGAGCAAGCTCTCAGGTCGGCCCAAAGGAGACTTGGGGTTCTGGAGTCCATGGATCGAATTCCATAGATGAATCTTCCTATGGAGCTTAAGCTGCTTTTTAAGTTCCTTGACCTCTGCTTTACGTTGTTTCTTCTCAGCTCGTAACCTTTGCTTTTCTGCTTTAAGAAAGTTCTTATCAACCTGTTTCTGGAGCCTATGAGACAACAAATGGAAGTCTTAAAAAAAAGTCCTCACAAATTCTGAAGCTATTTGGAGCCAACTGCAGTCTCCGTCAGATTCAATGTCTAGTTTAGTTTCTTAATTTCTTTTTATAATTTTCATTTCCATTTCATTAGCTTTGGATAATTGTCATCATTATTGCACATCAACTAAAAATGGGCAGAAGTAAGGAGACTCTCTCTAGTTTCATGATTCACATTCTGTCATCAGAACCGAGAAGCCCATCAGAGAACAATCATCGTCACGTAGATGTTGTTACCTGACTTGTTCCAGAGCAGCAGGAAGACGAGCAGTAGAGTACTTTGGGTGAGAGAATGGTTCAGAGGAACCCACAACAGGTCTCCGCAACTTTAGCAGGACATGGTTAGCGTCATGGGCATATGGTCCCGCTTCACAATCTTCACAAATATTGTAGGATGGGCATAGGCTGTGGGCAAAGAATGGCACAGTACAGAAGGGCAGAGTAGGAAGTACCTAGGTAGGAAGATAGAAGACCAGACTTCTCTATTTGCTCCATTACTAGGTAGTTGGTAACTTGAGCATGTCACCTGACTATGCCATGCCCCAATTTTCCTCATTAATAAAATAAAGATAACAACATTTAAGCCATACCCATTTCTAAGACAATCTATGGGAAGGGGCAAGATAAGAAAACATTTGAACAATGGAATAACTGCTCTTAATGATCTAATTTTGTTGGGGGAATATAATTTTGCCTGGCTCTCTCTGTTCATCCAAACGCATATCTAATACAACAATATGAATAGTTACCCTCAATCCACCAAGCATGTTTGTGAAGAATAGCTCATGCTTCTAACTTAGAATTAATATGCTTAATGCTCAGAGACAGACTAGACCCAATTTCCCTTTACCTACTCAGAATGCAGAAAGTAACTGCTCTTTAAGGTCTAGCAATAAGTACCTATCTGCAAGTGACTGCTTACCTACACTGATAGCGCACACCAACAATTCTTCTTTGGCAGCTGCTGCAAGCAATATGCCAGCTGAACTGGTTTCCTGGCAAAAACAGTGTTTCCTCTGAAACAGGCATTGAGACTTCTGAGGAATAACCCAAGGATGGGCTCTGAAGGACAAGCTTCTCGTGTAATTTCTGTTCAAGCTTTTCAACTGTTTCTTTAACCACTTGCTCTCTGAACTAGAATACAGAACAGGTGAGAAAAAATACTAAGTTCCAATACAGAAAAAAGGATTGAAGATATCACTAAATCTGAACCCTCACTATCTCTCCTATAACATAAAAACATAATAAACTATAGCTACTCAATGAATGGACAGAAACGTAGCAAAAACCACCATTAAACTGGTTCAAACCAAGAGATCCATTTGATGAGCAATTTTCAACTTCATCCTTCTCTCTTTCTTTTTTGAGACAAATCTCAACTCTGTTGCTCAGGTTAAAGTGCTGTGGTGAGCCTAGCTGACAGTAACCTCAAATTCTGAGTTCAGGGCTGGGCACCTGTGGCTCAAGCAGCTAAGGCGCCAGCCACATACATCTGAGCTGGCGGGTTCCAATCCAGCCCGGGCCTGCCAAACAGCAACGACAACTAAAACCAAAAAATAGCCAGGTGTTGTGGCGGGTGCCTGTAGTCCCAGCTACTTGGGAGGTGGAGGCAGGTGAATCGTTTGAGCCCAGGAGTTGGAGGTTGCTGTGAGCTGTGATGCCACAGCACTCTACCCAGGGCAACAGCTTGAGGCTCTGTCCCCCCCCTCCAAAAAAATTCTGAGTTCAGGAGATCCTTCTGCCTTAAATTCCTGAGTAGCTGGGACTATTGTGGTGCCCATCACAATGTCCTGCTAATTTTTCTAGTTTTAGTAGAAACCAGGTCTTGCCCTTGCTCAGGCTGGTCTCAAACTTCTGAGCTCAATCTATCTTCCCATTTTGGCCTTCCAGAGTGCTAGAACTTCTTCCTTCTCAAGCACAGAGATTTGTCCCTGTCCCTTATATGCCTAGATTTAGATTTGTCTTTCTGGTATTTCACTGCATAGTTTTCTTGACCAGCACTGTTCTAAGTTTAGAAATATTAGTTACCACTCTCCATTCACCTGGACCAGAGGCCATTAGCCATCTGGGTTCAGCTTTCTGTGTCTCCCACATTCCTCCTGTACCAACACTAAAACCCAAGCCAGAGAGAACACTCACTGTTTCTAAGTATCTTGTGAACCAGTCTGGGGGCTTGTCCTGAGGATGGTCTGTGTCATATGAAGCAAGTGGAAACAACTGGGAGAAAACACAATCCAAGATGCTGGAGGTTACTATTTCTTATTTAAAATAATTTCCCTGAAATGTATTATTTTAAGTTGTTTTTTTTTTTGTCAAATTATACAAGCACATGGTTTAAAAAAGTGAAGGAGTACTGAAGGAGTATTCAAGGAAAACAAAGTCTCTATCCTACCCTGGTTTTCCTTTTCCAGAAGTAAACCACTATTACCAATTTCAAAAAGTCAAAGACAGGGTTGGTGACAACTCCCAAATCTTTGATGAATATACAGATCATAGATCAACAATGAGACATAAGGTTAGAAAATTGGACAGAAGGTCCATAACCTTCATACCTGAGATGCAGGCTCCTCTGGGGTCTTCATATCTGATCCCAAAACTCTCATCAGTGAAGAATAATGTCCCAGTGGCTTTTTCCCTGCCCTGACAGCTAGTCGTTTTTCTGCTGCAACTGGGGCTAAGGCTTCATCAAGGACATGGTGCCCTTCATGGACTTGCATCTGCAGTTGGTTTCCCTGCTTAACTGCCATCTGAGAACATACATTATAAAACAAAAACATACAGTGTGATTTTCCTTTCCCAAATGACATTTGAAAGACACCTAAATAGACTATGGTGAATTGTGCTGGAAAATGTCAGGATTTGTGTTGTTAAATTAAATCAAGCAATCTATATAATGTTTATAGTCAGTCAACCTATTTCTTTAACAAGAATGTTAACTGGAAATGGTTTGTTATTAAAATCACAAAACAATTATTTTGCATTGCTCTACCAAAAAAAGAAAAAAAACCCAGAAAGACCAAAAACAAAAAAAGACAAAACAAAAACCAACCCACAAAAGCAGGTTTTTAGCATTGCAACTTATTAAGTAAGATTTTTCATTAACTGGGTTATTACGTTTTTGTTTAACTGGTTTTTATATGAGACTTTATGGACCCGAATTTCAATTTTCCAAAAAAGAAAATCCCAGATTAACAAAACTGAAGAAATATAAACTATATCCTATAATTATGTATTTATTTGTCCACTAAGAATATTTTGGAAAGGAAGCTTAGGTAGTCGTGTCATTTTGAAGAGCATCTTCTTAAAAATCCTATTTTGAAGGCTGGGTGCCAGTAGCTCATTGGCTAGAGCACCAGCCACATACACTGGTACAGGCAGGTTCGAATCCAGCCTGGGCCTGCCAAACAACAACTACAACCAAAAAATAGCTGGTCATTGTGGTGGGCGCCTGTAGTCCCAGCTACGTGGGAGGCTGAGGCAAGAGAATCTCTTAAGCCCAAGAATTTGATGTTGCTATGAGCTATGATGCCATGGCAATCTACCGAGGGCGACAATAGTTGAGACTATCTTCAAAAAAAAACAAAACAAAACAAACAAACAAACAAAAAAACTATTTTGAAAACTGTATTTTAAGGAGTATTTGGGGTTTTAAGTTGTCCAGGATGGTCTTGAACTACTGGCCTCAAAGTGCTAGGTTGGGCTTGGCGCCTCTAGCACAGTGGTTACAGCGCTGGCCACATACACCAAGGCTAGTGGGTTCGAACAAGGCCAGCGCCAGCTATACAACAATGAACTGCAACAAAAAAATAGGTAGGCATTGTGGCAGGCGCCTGTAGTCCCAGCTAACTTGGGAGGCTGAGGCAAGAGAATCGTGTAAGCGCAAGAGTCTGAGATTGTGTGAGCTGTGATGCTACAGAACTCTACCAAGGGCAACATAGTGAGTCTCTGTCTCAAAAAAAAAAAAAAAAGTGCTAGGTTTACAGATGTGTGCCACTGTGCCCGGCTGAAACCTATTTTTCTAGGGATCAGGGATCTGCAGGCTTCTTCTTAAAAGGCCCTGTGATATATATTTTTTGAGACAGAGTCTCAAGCTGTTGCTATGAGTAGAGTAGCGTGGCGTCACAGCTCACAGCAACCTCCAACTCTTGGGGCTTAAACAATTCTCTTGCCTGAGCCTCTCAAGTAGCTGGGATGACAGGCACTCACCACCACGCCCAGCTATTTTTTGGCTGTAGTTGTCATTGTTCTTTTTTTTTTCTTTAGCGACAGAGTCTTACTTTGTCACCTTCGGTAGAGTACTGTTGCATCATAGTTCACAGCAACCTCCAGCTCTTGGGCTTAGGTGATTCTCTTGCCTCAGCCTCCCAAGTAGCTGGGACTACAGGTACCTGCCACAATGCCCAGCTATTTTGTTGTTGCAGTTTGGCTGGGGCTGAGCCTGAACCTACCACCCTCGGTATATGGGGCTGGCGCCCTACTCACTGAGCCACAGGTGCAGCCCATTGTCATTGTTCTTTGGTGGGCTGGGGCTGGACTTGAACCTGCCAGCTCTGGTGTATGTGGCTGGCATCCTTGAGCTACAGGCGCCAAGCCTGGCCCTATGATATTTAATGCTTTTAGGCTATACAATTTTTGGTAACTCTGCCACTGTCATCTAAAAAAGCCATGGACAATACATAAATGAATGAACATGGCTATGTTTCAATAAAAACAGGAGGCCAGCCTACTGGCAACAGTTTGTTGACCCCTATTCTGGACCATAAACCACCAAGAAGCTTTTAGTAAAATATTAGGGAGGGTCTATGGAAAAAATTGCTCGAGAAACAATGAAATGTGTCAAAACATACACATGGGATTATAATTACCAAATAAGAAAATGTATTAAAAAATAAAAAGTTTTGTTTGCTCAAGTAAGGCAGACTTATGTGAACTCTAGACTCCTGTGGGCCAAGTTTCCTGACTAGATCTGGTGAGCCAACAGTGGCTCTGGGAAAGGTGGGACATTACAGAGATCTTATCATAGAATGCTATTTTAGTCAAACAAGTCTATATCTTCAGATGATAATGAAAGAGAAAAGCTAGGAGTTAAAACAAGAACGAAAGTATAGGGAACAGCATGTCAGAATAGCTTAAAAGTAGAGAGGAAATAGGAAGAACACATTAAAATTGTAGCACACGGAAACAGAAATCTTAGAAAAACTAAGAAAGGGCCTAAAAGTCCCAAATAAGAGACTAGAAGTAAATAGTATTTCTGAGTAAAGACCAGGAAGACATTGGCTAAACTGCTGAAACAAGCAACACCCAGAATAATTTTGACTGAAAGTCAAAAAAAGGTGGATGCAGCTCACTATTTGGAAAAAAACCTTAACTTTCATTCCCTGCCAAAGTGATTATGGAAAATAGCTCAGTCTTGGAATAGATGCTCATAAAGGATAGCCAAATCTTAAAAATCTTAATTACAGGGCGGCACCTGTGGCTCAAAGGAGTAGGGTGCTGGCCCCATATGCTAGAGGTGACGGGTTCAAATCCAGCCCTGGCCAAAAAAAAAAAATCTTAATTACAAAAGTGGTAATGAAAGAACAACTTGGTACACCTTAAAGAAGTGACCTCAAGGACTGCTTTAAATCATTATTAACTTAAAAAACATGAGATTGTATATAACTGGATGTTCATACATCCTCATATTACATTGTAAGTCTATATAGGTTTACAGAGAGGAGAGTGAAGAAATAAAAAATGTGAACTACAGGCTCAGTGCCAGCCACATACACTGGGGCTGATGGGTTGGAACCTGGCCGGGGCCTGCTAAACAAGGACAACTACAACAACCAGGCATTGTGGCAGGCGCCTGTAGTGCCAGCTACTTGGGAGGCTGAGGCAAGAGAATCACTTAAGCCCAACAAGAGTTTGAGGTTGCAGTGAGCTGTGACAGCACTGCACCCTATGATGGTGACATAGGGAGACTCTGTCTCAAAAAAAAAAAAAAAAAAAAAAAAAAAAATTTAAATAGAAACCAACATTACAGGTCAGAAGTGGCTTTCAATAGTCTCGGCTATTCAAGAGGTCAAAGTGGGCTACGGGACCGTGATCGGCACCCTTCCACCTCCGGAAGAGCTGCTCCGGGATCCGCCATCAGCACCCTCCCACCTCAGGATGAACTGCGCTGTGACACATACCCTCCTGGACCACCGGAAGAGCTGTGCCGCAACCCGCAATCGGCTTTCTCTCACCTGCGGAAGAGCTGCGACGGACCCGTGATCAGCTCCCTCCCGGACCTCCGGAGAGCTACACCAGGACGGCAATCGGCACCCTACCTGACATCCCTAAGAGCTGGCTCGCTGGACCCCACTAAGAGCTGCACTGGGACCGCTACCCCGTCCGCAGTGCTTCCCCACGACCTGATCAGGAACTCTGGGAGCTGCGCAACCCGCGTCCTTCCTCCTGTACCCTCCCTAGCTCCACACCACCGGCTCCTTTGGCCAGGGACTCTAGTAGCTGTTACCCTCTGGAGCCTGCCTCTGCGCTGAGCCCTTCTCCTGGCCAGAGACTGCTGGAGCCTTGGGTCCTCTGTGCCAAAGTCACTGGGCGCCAGGCACTCCCAGAACTGTGTGCACCACCCCCACTCCCCACCCCCCACCCTCCGTTTTGCTGGAACGGGGGTGTGACACTCCAGAGCTGCTCCCACAACCAAACTTACTGGCTGGGGCAGCCCCAGAAGAGCTACACAGGGTCACTCCCTACAAAGATCCAGCAACAATAAAGTGATCTCCCTGGGACCGAAGACACCATCCCAACTCTGAGGATGGCCAGAGGCAACCGTGAAAAACAATCAGGAGACAAAATCAAAGGAAATACTCTGGCTATATGAATAATGAGAGTAGATCAACTCCCCCAAGGAACAATGGGGCAGACACAGCACAAGATCCCATGCACAAACAAATAGCTGAGATGTCAGAAATTGAATTCAGAATCTGGATAGCAAATAAGATGAATTAGAATTCCAAGCAGTAACCCAAAAGATGTCTTAAGAATTCAACCAATTCAAAGACCAAATGACCGAAGATTTTGACAGATTGAGACAAGAAGTTGCAGCCCTCAAATATCTGAGAAACACAGTAGAATCCCTCAGTAACAGAATGGAGCAAGCAGAAGAAAGGATTTCTGACATTGAAGACAAAGCTCTCAAATGCTCCCAAACTCTCAAAGAGGAAGAGAAATGGAGGGCAAAAACAGATCACTCTCTCTGAGAGCTCTGGGATAATTAGAAGAAAACCAATATTCGTCTTATAGGAATCCCCGAAAGCAATGAAGTGGCTTGACAAGGCACAGAGTCTCTTCTCCATGAGATTATGAAGGAGAACTTTTCAGACATGCCTAGAAATTCTGAATTTCAGACAGTTGACAGTTTCAGAACTCCAGCACAACTCAACCCAAATAAGACATCCCGCAGACACATCATCATGAATTTCACTAAAGCTAATATGAAGAAGAAAATTCTGAAAGCAGCCAGACGAAAGAAAACCATTACCTACAAGGGGAAGAATATTAGAATAACTACAGATCTCTCTGCTGAAACCTTTCAAGCTAGAAGAGGATGGTCGACTTTTAATCTCCTAAAACAAAATAATTTTTAACCCAGGATCCTGTACACAGTTAAACGGAGTTTCATTTATGATGAAGAAATTAAATACTTTAATGACATTTACATGTTGAAGAAATTTGCCACAACTACCACATATACTCGAGGATAAGCCGAGTTTTTGTGCCGAAAACCCCGAACTTGGCTTATACTCGGGTCATACAGGTTATTTGATTCAGTGAGCGCGCACCTAATCAAATGCACGTAGTCTCAAGTCGTCTTCTGCCGTCTGAGGGGGCGGTGCTTCAGCTCAGTCCACAAGTCGCAGCTGAGCTGAAGACGTAGGCGGCTGAACTGAACTGTATTCCACTGACCTATTTAACCCACAATATTTAATGGCACATTTAAGTGAAAATCCCATTTAAGGCAGTAAAGTCTTGTAAATAAATGATTATAAATCCTGAATCCTTATAATCAGGGGTTTTGGAGTATAAGGATTCAGGATTTTTAACCATTTATTTACAATGCTTTACTGTCTTAAATGGTTTATTCACTTTATTAAAGTTGCCATTGAATACTATGGGTTAATGTG
>CAUYPK010035717.1:0-80469 GCA_963574355.1 Loris lydekkerianus | reverse complement strand
ATAAAAAAGCCAATGGGCAAGATAGATGAATAAATCTTTCCCTAAAGAAGACAGACAGATGTCTAACAAACATATTTTAAAAGTTCATCATCCCTAATTATTAGAGAAATGCAAATCTAAATGACCCTGAGATATTATCTAACACCAGTGAGAATGGCCCACATCACAAAATTTAATAACTTCCAATGCTGGTGTGGATGTGGAGAGAAGAAACCCTTTTACAATGCTGGTGGAAATTTAAAGTAAGACAATCTTTTTAAAGGAATTATGGAGAAACCTCACAGAACTCAAGCTAGACCTCTTATTTGATCCTGAAATCTCATTACTGGGCATGTACCCAGAAAGAAAAAAAAAAAAATTATTACTTTAAGGACACTTGCACTAGACTGTTTATTGCACCCAAATTTACAATTGCTAAATTGTGGGAACAGTCTAAATACCCACCAATCCCGGAATGGATAAATAAGCTGTGGTACATATAGAAAATAAAATACTATTCAGAGACTAAAAAAGATAGCGACTTTACAACTTTTGTATTAAGCTGGATGGACGTGAACACATTATTTTTATTAAAGCTTCACAAGAATGGAAAAGCAAGAATCCCATCTACTCAATTATAATAGGAAGACAGCAAATGACCTACTTATGTGGTGGGGAGTGGAAGAAGGGGAGAACAGATAGAGGGAAAGGGGAGAAAGTTGAGTGGTCACAGGGTATGACACACCTATTGGGGGTAGGACATGATTATAAGAGGGACTTTAGCTAAAAAATGAAATCAATGTAACCTGGTTCTTTGTTCCCTCAATGAATCCCCAACAGTAAAAGAAATATACATACTCTTGTCATCCAAAAATAGGTACCATTTATAACTTTCAATTTTTAATCAATTGAATTCATGTTCTTAATGAGAGCCATTTATAAACAATTTAACTCAACAAAGTCTCTGCATCAGTTGAAATGGGCATAGACTTTGTAAAATAGTAAAAACTATCCAACTTTCAGGTATTATTGCTATTGGCATGTAGCTGTAAACTCAAGACTGCATTTGTAAAAGGTGTAGACAAAGAAGATATACTTGCCTAGCACTGTATTACAAATAAATCTGTATTTTTTTTTACATTAGAATAATAATAATAAAGAATTGGTTTTGGTGGATGACCAGGCTCTCCTGCCCTGGATAGTTTTACATGAAAAATCTTTTGTCATCCCAATGGCTCTGCCTCTGTAGATCAGTTGGTGCTTACACCTGCCTGCTGACAGAATTTTTTTCTTCCATCTTGACTTTGTTTTTTTGTTTGTTTGTTTTTTATTTTTATTTTTATTTTTATATTAAATCATATCTATGTACAATGGTATGATCATGGGGTATCATACATTAGTTTCACAGACCGGTTGACACGTTTATATCACACTGGTTAACATAGCCTTCCTGGCAATTTCACAGTCACTGTGTTGAGACATTTACATTCTACATTTACTAAGTTTCATATATACCATTGTAAGATGCACCACCAGCGTATTCTCAAAAATCCCCCTCCTTCCATCTCCCTTCCTCCCCTCCATTTTCCCCTTCCCCCTATTCCTAGGTTGCAGATGGGTTACAGCATTCATGTGGAAACCCTTAATTAGTTTCATAGTAGGGGTGAGTACATTGGATACTTTTTCTTCCATTCTTGGGATACTTTACTAAGAAGAATATGTTCCAGCTCCATCCATGTAAACACAAAAGAGTAAAGTCTCCATCTTTCTTTAAGGCTGTATAATATTCCATGGTATACATGTACCACAATTTATTAGTTCATTCGTGGATCGATGGGCACTTGGGTTTTTTCCATGACTTAGCAATTGTAAATAGGGCTGCAATAAATATTCTGGTACAAATATCTTTGTTGTGATTTGATTTTTGGCCTTCTGGGTATATGCCCAGTAGAGGAATTACAGGATTAAATGGTAGGTCTATTTTTAGATCTTTAACTGTTCTCCATATATTTTTCCAAAAGGAATATATTAATTTACATTCTCACCAGCAGTGTAAAAGTGTTCCCTTTTCTCCACATCCACGCCAACATCTCTGGTCTTGAGATTTTGTGATATAGGCTAGTCTCACTGGAGTTAGATGATATCTCAAAGTAGTTTTGATCTGCATTTCTCTCATGATTAAAGATGATGAGCATTTTTTCATATGTCTGAAGTCTTCTTTGGAGAAGTTTCTCTTCATATCCCTTGCCCAGCCTGAGATGGGATCCCTTCTTCTTTTCTTTTCTTTTCTTTTCTTTTCTTTTTCTGTTTCTTTTTTTTTTTTTTTTTTTGCTTAGAATACTTTAATTAATCATAAAGAGGTCATTATTTTCTTTGTTAATTTATAAATTGAACACAATCCTTATAAAAACTTATCACTTAAAATTTTTGTGGAGAAATTGATACTAATGTTTACATGGAGAAAATAAGAATGCAAGAATAACTAGGAAAACATTAGGAAATGAAAATGATCTCCCCTTGTTCTTTTCTTGTTAATGCGTTTGAGTTCTCTGTGGATTCTGGTTATTAAACCTTTGTCAGAGGTATAACCTGCAAATATCTTCTCCCATTCTGTGGGCTGTTTGCTTGCTTTAGTTAAAAAAGTATCCAATGTACTCACCCCTACTATGAAACTAATTTAGGGTTTCCACATGAATGCTGTAACCCTTCTGCAACTTAGGAATAGGGGGCAGGGGGAAACGGAGGGGAGGGAGGGGGATGGAAGGAGGGGGATTGGTGAGAATACACTTATGGTGCATCTTACAATGGTATATGTGAAACTTAGTAAATGTAGAATGTAAATGTCTCAACACAATGACTGTGAAATTGCCAGGAAGGTTATGTTAACCAGTGTGATATAAACGTGTCAACCGGTCTGTGAAACTAATGTATGATGCCCCATGATCATACCATTGTACATAGCTATGATTTAATAAAAAAAAAAAAAAAAAAAAAGAAAGAAAGTAGTTTGGTTCAGGGTTAAGAATAAATCAAAAAATAAAACAAGTTTTGAAATTAAAAAAAAAAAAAAAAAACAAAACAAAACAAGGATCACTGACCAGAGACATCAACTGCAAGATCCTCAAAGTAAAAAGGAAAAGTTTTAGAAGAAAAAGAAAAGCAAAGAACAAACAAACAACATAGATCAGTTATAGTTCCAAAGGAAAAGTGCCAGAACCTTCCAGAGATTCCACAAGAAGTTGTGCAAGATACCAGCAGAGATCAACCCTTGAGAGGCTTGGCATCTGGCAATAAGGTGTGGGCACTGCTTTCTCCCCCCCTTACGTCTCTAGCAGTCAGCACACTCCTCAGCTGCTGGAGAGCCTCTGTACCCTCATAAGCCAAATGCTGCTGCCATCAGTGAACCGGGAGCTCCTTGAGGTCAAAGAACCTGACTGCCAGCCCCCTTGGAATTGCTTCCACTCACCACTGAACCCAGCTCAGACAGTAGGCACCATATTGCTTCTTCACCCACTATAAACTTCTTTTTCTCCCTGGGTGCTTAAGTGCCTCACTTTTTATCTCACTTGCTCCCACGCAAACATTTCCCAACTCTGGCCCCAGAAGCAGAAGCCACAGAGGTTAGTGGGCCCTGGGGGACCTGCATGACATTCAGGTCAGGTTTCCTTCTGCAGAGTCAGAAGACCAGAGTCCGAACTTTCTCTGTTCAAACACTTTCCTTCCCCTTCTCCTCCCCTGCCTGTGGCTGTTGAGAGAGATGATTAAGCTGAGGTTCAGGATTGGCTGCCTCCCCTGTTGGTGTGTCCATCACTCTCAGTCTTCCACAGAGCGTGAGGGTTAAAGCTATCCTCATAAAGACTTACGGAGGACTAAGGGATGCTTGGCCTGTGAGCTCCGGGGGCACAGCTTGAAGCAGAGAAACATCAATCTTGCTTGAGCATCTAATAGGCAACTGGGGACTAGAACACTTCTCCCTGGTAAGGTCACAGATGGATCTTTGGGGACTCAAGGACAGGTCTGCAGGCCAAATCCTGTACTCCAAGGATTTTAACATCATGGTTCAGGGCATGGAGTAGAGACATGTAAACTTAATCTTGGGAGATGAGAAAGCCCATGTGAGTGGAATTGAAAAGAAAATGCAATGTGTATCCAAGCTGAAATGGAGGGATTTTGCAAGAAGAAACTATGTTATTTCCAGCTGTGGCAAGAGATGTGTGTGTGTGTGTGTGTGTGTGTGTATACATCTGGTAGAGCTCTGCACAGAAGGCAGTACCTCTGTAACTGTCCAGTGTCGTGACAGTGATGCCATGACTCCTTTCGCAAGCTTCCTGCAGCCTGAAGTGTGCTGACCTTGTCTGTGCCTGGCCTTATTCCCACCCAGAGAGCTTATTCCTGATCACCTGCTCCTTTCTGAGCTCTGGCAAATGGGGAGCTGCTTGTTCAGTGACTGCAGACAGGACTAGCCTCGCAAACCCACAAACTTCTCTGCTATCTACTGAAGTATATTTTTCCCCAAAGAAGCCAAAACCCTCTCAAATTTGTCCTTCCTAGTACTCTCCCTCATTCCTAGGGCAATCTAAAAAGCTCTTGCATCTTAGAGTTACTCTTTTGTCATAATTAGGAATTACATAGATTGAGCTTTCTCTGTCTAAAGCTTCTTCCTCCTAATTGGACCCATATTGCTATATTAGCTTATACTAGCAATCAAGCATGTTGATAAAATAAAGGCATATTCAGCTGTTCAAATCTCTAAAAACCTTCAAATGCAAACCTATATTCTGGAATTTTCTAGAATGTGAAAATGAGGAATTAAAATAAGACAAAAGAAAAACATACAGTTCAGGAAATAGTATAGGAAATTTTCAGTATAATTACAAAGCCCTAAAAAACAACTAGTTTAGATTAGACTGGAGTAGTAGAACAAATGGTTTAGGAGTTATATTTGAACAATACAACTAAGTCTGTTGTTGGGGTTTACTGGTAAGGCTGATAATAAGCACATGGAAAGCAGTGAGCAGGAATCAGCATGCCCAGATTAAGATTGACTTGCTGTGTGTGTGCATATAAAATATGCAGCTATGTATGTAGTTAATCTATAAAAGTGTGTACACGTCGAAACCAAGTTTATAAGAAAAAAAGCGGTCTTATGTGGAATACATTGAGTAATAAACAGAATACAGTATAAGGCTCTGTGTTTTTAAAATGGGATAAAATGAAGCATATAAATACATCGCTAAACTCAAAGTGTTTACAGTGAAATGTAGACTTAAAAAGGAAATGGTAGTGATCAAATGTTTTTCATGTTCCAAGTACTTGCCTAAGTGTTTCACATTCATTATATCATTCAATATCACATCTACCCTTAGAGTTGGTTCCCATTATCATTTCCAATTGATGGAGAATGGATCCAGGCAGGACTTAATATGTGCAAAGTGATACAGAGCTGATGTGTTGAAGCAGGTATTCAAACCCAGGCAGTCAGGCTCTAAAGACAATGTTTATAAAAATTACACTTAAATGTATTTTTCAAATATAAATACAATGGCAATAAAAACACACCATGAAAGTCAAAGTTAAGAAAAAAAATAGATAATATCATGAAGGCTTTTGTTTGGAGGAAAAAGCACATTACAATTTGGTACCTTACAAACAGTCACAGTGGGCAGAATACTAAGAGGAGTTATACTGCGCCAGCTGAATAAAGGTGATTGCAACAGGAATCCAAAGCCAAGACCACATTTGGAGGGGTCTTCTAAATGAAGAAAAAGTTATTTTTAGATGCTTAATAGTAAAGTGGTTGGCATGTGTGTTAAGATCACAGACATTAGAACCGGACAACCTGGTTTTGAAACTCAGCGGTACAAATTACAAGCTCTGAAACCTCAGTCTAGTGGTTAACATCTTGCTCTTAAAATTTTCTCATTGATGGAGATATGAACATTATGTATAGCCTACTTCCTAGATTTGTAATGGAGATTAAATCATTGCTATATAAAAGGTCTGACAATTGAGTTCACAAACTTAGTCTAGAAAAAGTGCTGCCCACCTCATTGCTGAACATTGCTATTGTCACCTTCGAAGTCCTCCCTTTGGGAAGCCGTGCACTGATGCCAGTGCCTCGCCCACCTAGTAGGGGTATTTTGGAACTCTTTTTTTGGAATGTCCATCAGAGCTATTGTTATATTATCTTTGATGTACTGAGTGTCATCGTTATCTTCCTTTCAATATTTCCTTTATCTTTGGGTAAGGAAAAAAGTCATTGGGAGCCAGACCAGGTGAATCGGGAGGGTGTTTCAATACAATTATTTGCTCACTGGCTAAATACTCTCTCCCAGTCAGTGTCATGTAAGCTGGCAGGTTGCCGTGATGCAAGAGCCAGGAAGGGCTGGCCAAGATTCTCAGTTACGATTTTCCTGTTTCCCTATCGATGTTTATTTGGTCTGCTATGCTTCTCACAGTCAGCTGATGATTTTGGCACACAAAAGAAAATTTTAAAATGTTTTTGTCAGTTCTACTTGTTACTGGGCATGCTAACATCTCTTAATCTGTGACATTTTCTCTCCTCTCGGAAAAACGAAATTCATTTTCACACGGCTATTTTCTTTATGGCATCATCCCCATAAACTTGTACTAACATGCTCTCAATTTCACTTCTACTCTTAGCAAGTTTAACAAGAATTTTAGAGATGTTTGCTGCTCTACTTAAAGCTCGGACACTCTCTCAATGCCATACATAAACCCGCAGAAAGCCAGGGACGCCAATCAACAAGACACTGCCACACACTGATACGAACACAGCTGTGAGACATTGATATACCAAGGTCATTAAACCTTACTGAATTGTATATACAGAGCTGTCAATGTAAGGGCATGTTTACAACTTCGTGAACTTAATTATCAGACCTCTTATGTACCGTGTCATACTACTAAGCCATAAAAAGAAATGAAATAATGTTTTTTGTAGCAATTTGAATGGAACTGGAGAAGTTGCTCCAGAATGGGAAACAACAACAACAACAACAACAACAATTCATACATGTGCTCAGTAATAATTGGGACCTTAAATGGGCAGGCACAGGCACAAAGAGATGTAAAATCCACTGGAAACCAAGAAGGGGGAAGGGTGTGAGGGAAATGAGTGGTAAAATGTTTCCTACTGAGTACAAGAAACAGTGTTCAGGTTACAGGTGCACTAAAACCCTTGAATTTAGCATTAAAAAGGTACGCATGTAACAATAGCATTTCCCCCCTTAATATTTTGAAATGAAAGAAGTAGGAATTATTATTTAATAGAGAATTAGTTTGCCAATCTGCTGATCATAAAATAGAGAAATTATTTTGGATTATACACGTAGGATGAATTTAACACAAACATTCTTAAATGGGGAAGAAGGAGGCAGAATAACAGAGTTCAAATCCTATGATGTATAGAAATCAACCTACTTGCTGGCTTTGAAGGTGAAGCCAAGAATGGATACGGTTGGCTTCTAAAAACTGGCCAGGGTAGGAATGTGAATTCTCCCACAGAACCTTTAGAAAAGGGTGTAGACATGCGGATACCTTGATTTTTGTGAGGTAAGACTCATTTTGGACTCGCAAACTATGAAAGTATAAGACAGGGTGTTTTTGTTTGTTTGTTTTTTCTGGAACATATTCTTCTTAGCAAAGTATCTCAAGAATGGAAGAAAAAGTATCCAATGTACTCATCCCTACTATGAAATTAATGTATAGTTTACATATCAAAGCTATAACCCAATTATAGCCCAAGGATATGGGGAAAGGGGAGAGGGAGGAGAGGGGAGCAGGGAGGATGGGTTGTGGGAGAGTAATTGGTGGGATTACACCTACGGTGCATCTTACAAGGGTACATGTGAAATTTACTAGGTGTAGAATATAAATATCTTAACACAGTAACTAAGAAAATGCCATGAAAGCTATGTTAACCAGTTTGATGAAAACATTTCAAATTGTATATAAAACCAGCACATTGTACTTCATGATTGTATTAATGTACACAACTATGATTTAATAAAAAAATTAAATTAAAAAAAAAAGACAGTGTTTTTTAACCTTTTATCTCATGACATACTTGAACCTGTAGTTAAATGTCCACAGCACACTTAAATTATGTTAACAAAGAAAAAAAGAATAATAGAATATAATAATTGAGCTTTGAACTTCTTTCAAAAATAATTTAATTAAAGATCGTTAAAAATTTTGCGCATGCCTCAGATCCTCTCATGGTACACCACACTGCTTAAAACTCACTGGTGTAAGGAGGTACAATTGTGTTTTTTTAAATCTCTAACTTCGTGGTAATTTGCTACAATAGCAATAGAACAGGAACAAATTGTTCATCACCCAAAACATCTAGAAACCTGAGTAATCTTTCTCTTCCAAAAGTCCCTGGATATCTTGTTTCCTGGTCTTGACAGGGAGTGACCTTCCTTACTCATTTGTAAGGTTGGAAACCTAGCAAGCAGGTAGGAAGGCAGTTATCCAAAGAGGGCTTTGTGAACATTGGATCCATAAAGTCCATCTTAAAAATGTCTGCTCATAGCTGATTAAATGAGCATCATCTTCAAATATGACAGCTCAGGCAAGGCTGTTTGCATACATTTCAAATATCAAAATAATTGTATTTCCATAAAAATGAGTGCGCAATAGAATTTTTTTTTTTTTTTTTTTTTTTTTTTTTGGCGACAGAGTCTCACTATGCTGCCCTCTGTAGAGTGCCGTGGCTCACAGCAACTTCCAGCTCTTGGGCTTAAGTGATTCTCTTGCCTCAGCCTCCCGAGTAACTGGGACTACAGATGTCTGCCACAACACCAGCTATTTTTTGTTACAATTGTTATTGCTATTTAGATGACCCAGGCTGGGTTCAAACCCACCAGTCTTGCTGTATGTGGCTGGCACCGTAACCACTGTGGTACAGGTGTCAAGCCAATAGAATTTTTTGAATTCTGGAGTGGTCAGATAGGAAGGAAAGTATATCATTTCGAGGGATTAATTTTAGTAAATTGGTATAGGTAAGGAGATTCCTTACATGTCCAGAAAATTAGAGCCATCAAAATTAAAAAAAGAAAAAAGAAAAAACCTGAAACAAAATCTATAATAATTCATCATCAATACACTCAGTCTTATCCAATTAATTATTTTTCAGTTTATCTTGGGTTTGTATTTCATAAAACTGTCCACTTCTTACTTAGAGTTGTAGAAATTTAGTCAAATAGTCCCAAAGCTCTTTAAATGCTTTACCAGAAGTCTGAGCTACTAGTAATCTCTGCTGCTAGAAGAGGTACTTTTCCATGAATCTTTAATACAGTTTTTCTTTATTAAAGATGAAGCATTCTGGTTTAGAACTGATTGAATGTACTTTCAAGGTGGCATCAGAATAAATCAAAAACAATCTGCAGATGCAAAAAGACTTTAAAAAGCTGTGGGTATCTTACTAAGAATAATTTTTTTTTTTTAAACTGAAATATCTGATGAGTGTTTATTGTAAGAATATTGAAAGTGACAAAAGAAATGTGTTTTTCCCCCCTGTAGAATACAAAAGAAGATAAAAGTCAATCCAAGATATTTTAGACTAAATATTTATGAACATAATAATTACAACTATTTGTAAAATAGTAGCTGTGGCTATTATATTTAATATATAAAAATGAATAAATTCAATATTTACAGAAAAAATTTTTAGATATAACATATAAGATCCTTACATAATACGCTATGAATGAACATACCAAGTGTATGGTCAGAATATTCCAGAAATATATCAAGAATATAAAGTAAAGATTTTCTGTAAGTCTGAAGTACCGTATAGACTTGAGTATAAGCCGAGTTTTTTCGGCACAAAATTTGGGCCGAAAAACCCGAACTTGGCACAAATTTTGTGCCGAAAAAACTCGGCTTATACTCGAGTATATAGGTAGGTTCCAATCATCTATCTGTACACTAACAAAAGTCTGTAGTTAATTGATATAAATTTCCACTTGAAAATCTAGGATGGCCTAGGAGAGACGCTGTAATTAAATTAAATAGAATGACAATCAAGTTAACATCTTAAAAATAAATGTAATTATGATTGAAAATAGATGCTGTTGTCGAATATCAGGCACAGTAGCCGCAGAATTCTGATAAATGTCAATATGTTATAGATGTGAGAGGAACGAGAGGTCACTACAAATTTTCCTTATAGTTCCTTAATTCACATATTTAATACATTGTGTTAATACAAATTTAACCCAACAAAGTCTAAAAATCTGTCCTTATTTACCAAATTTTCCCATGCATTTTATCAACAGTAATATATTAAATGAGCCTAATAATTTCTGCCACTTCTCTTTTTAAAACGTAAAAGAATGAATCCTTTTGTGATTCTTTAGGAGCCCTCCGGGAAATCACAGAAACAATTTTATTTTTTATTTATTTATTTTTTTATAGCCCTTTGGTAAAGTGCCATGGCATAACAGCTCACAGCAACCTCCAGCTCTTGGGCTTAGGCGATTCTCTTGCCTCAGTCTCCTGAGTAGCTGGGACTACAGGCATCGGCCACAACGCCCGGCTATTTTTTTGTTGCAGCTTGGCCAGGGTTGGGTTTGAACCCGCCACCCTCAGCATATGGGGCCGGCACCCTACCCACTGAGCCACAGGCACCGCCTGACAGAAACAATTTTAAATTCAAAAGATATAATTTATGATTCATTTTTTTAAATTAGTAGACTTTTTAGTGCCATTTTTGGTTACAGGAAAATTGAACAGAAATTGCAGTTTATATTCCTCTCCCTATGCCGCAGATTGCCCTGTTATTAACACACAAATTTGTGCTACATGTTTGTCAAAATTGATGAACACATATTGATGTATTATTGACTAATATTCATAGTTTTATAAGAAGAGCTCATGCCTTCTTGCCATACAATTCTATGAGTTTCGCCAAATGCATAACGTCAAAGACACACCATCACAGCATCGTATGGAATAGTTTTACTTCTTAAAAATCCCCCGTGCACCACCATTGCACTCCTCCTCATCACTGAGCCCCTGGAAACCACTCATGTTTTTGTTGCCTCTATACTTTCCTTTCCTGAAGGTCCTATAGTTGGAATCTTGTGGTATGTTGTCTTTTAGATCAGCTTCTTCCACTTAACAACATGCATTTACGTTTCCTCCATTCATTTCAGTGCCTGGGTAGCTCATTTCTTTTTGTTCATGAATAACATTCCATCAGGCAAATGTATCAGAGGGCTTTTAAAAAAATCTATTCACCTATTAATATTTAAGGACAGCTTGGTTGCCTCCAATTTTTGACTATTATGACATAAAGCTACGGTAATTATCCATGTGTAGGCTTTTGTGTGGACATAAAATTCCAACTAAGGAATGTGCTAGCTGGATCATATCGTAAGACTAGGAGTATTAGCCTACGCTGGGTTTTATAGATGCTTACAAATCACTTTCCCAGTGGCTTCACCCTTTTCATTCTCATCAGCATTGGTGAGATTTCCTGCTGTTCCACATCCTCTGTAACATTTAGTCATTTGCGGTTTGGATTTTCCCAAATTTCCATTATAATGAATTATAATGTTGAGAATTCGTTATAAGCTTATTTCCCATCTGTACATCTTTTTTGTTGAGGCTCCTGTTCAGATCATCTGCTGAGTTTATCAGTGGGCTATTTGTGTTTTTACGGCTGTGTTTTAAAAGTTCTTTGCATATTCGGGATGTAAGTCTTTTATCAGATATGTGTTCTGCAAGTATTTTTTCCAAGTTTGTTATTGGTCCTTTTATCCTCTTGACAGTGTATTTCACAGAGCAGAAGTCTTAATTTTAACAGAGTTCATCATATTATTTTTGTTCAGGGATTGTGCTTTTGATGTTATATCTGCAACTCATTTCCACATGGGGTTCACAGAGATTTCTCCTGTGTTAATGTTTAGAAGTTTTATAGCTTTCCACTTTATACTTGGATTAACTTTTCAGTTAATTTTTATGTTTAATTTCAATGAATTTGAATGAATGAATAATTTCTGTGAAACTCTGAGGTCAGTGTCTAGATTTATTATTTTGAAATTAGTTGCCTGATTGTCTCAACACCATTTGTTAAAAAGACTATCCTTTCTCTTTTTGATATTTTTCTCTTTTGTCCAATAGTAGTTGAGCCTAATGGCTTGGGTCTATTTCTATGTTCTTGACTCTGTTCCACTGACCTATTTCATTGACAGACACACCTTGTTTGCTGTAGGATTTGAAGTCAGTAAATGTCAGTCATCAGATTTGATTTTTCTTCTTCAATATTGTTCTGGGTATCCTGGGTCATTTTACTATTAGTTTATTTCTATATTATAAGCAACTTTTTGGGATTTTGATCTGAATCACATTGAACCTGTAGGTGAAGTTGGGAAGAACTGACATCTTAACAATATTGAGTCTTCTAAGTCATGGACATGGAATATCCTTCTGTAGGAGACACCTGTGAGAAATACTTTGGTAATAAGGGAATGGGGAAGGGATTCTTTAAAAGTAAGAAGAAATACAAACTTATCTCAAGAAATAAACCCAGAAGTCACAAGGAGGCATTTGTAATAATGTTTCAGCATTTTTATACTTAGAAATAATGTAGATGTCTAATGAATATATATTAGTTAACTTGTTTTAGTATCAGTACAAGTTAACTAAATATTTTTGAAACTCTTGTCAAGCTGACATATTACAAAACTTAATTACTATTGACACAAAGTTTTCAGAATAGTGAAGACAGAAACAAATAAATGATTAAAAGTGTGTGTGGTTTGTCTGTTGAAAGTTGGAAGTATTGGGTACCATAAGAATGAATAATGAGCTATGAACCAAAAAATGGGCATGGATAGTAAGTCATTGTTCTAGACCAGTGGTTCTCAATCTTCATAACGCCGTGTGACATGGTGACAAAGTAGCTATGGATATAATTTTATGTGGTGTTGGGGGGCACCACAACATGAGGAACTGTATTAAAGAGTTGCAGCATTAGGAATGTTGAGAATCACTGGTCTAGACAGTGAAAATTTACAGATTTGAGGAAAAATAGGCAATGCATTTGATCATTAGAATGTGTTGAGCATAGCTGTAGTTAGAGCACACTGAAAAGAATAAGGGAGATGGGTAAGAAATACAAACGTGGTCAGAACCTGCGCAGACGTGTAAATGAACTTAAATGTTAGCCTAAGGGCCATGCATGCCTATAGGTGAATTCTTTAAGAAGGAAAGTGACTTGTGCATTTGAAGTAGCTCTTTCTGCTACTTGTAAAATGCATCATGTAGCAATAAAGTATCTGCTAGGGAGACCAGTGAGGAGGTTTTGTCAAGCAAAAGATAAGGCAATCATTGTACAATTACATTGGCAGTAGGCATGAGAGCAATTCAAAGTTATTGCACAAAGTTTCAAAAATGCCTACCTTAGTAAATAGCAGTTGTAAAATGTAATAGACCCATCACTTGTGGTCATACTTATGTAATCTAAAATAGCAACTTAATTTTTAATCATAAAAATGTATGTGTGGGTATTATCCTCCCTTCATAAAAATCTTCCAGGAAACAGAAATTGAAGAAATTGTAATGAGCCACGTAAAATGCAGGAGTTGCAGTGGCCCCACAATCTGTCTCCAAACTGGTACTGGACTTCCCCATACACTTTGGTCATTACTAATGAAGTCTTGACTGACTTGTTTTCAGTTGGCTAGACTGAAATATCTTTTTATATAACTAAAAAGAAAGCTAGCCCAGAGAACTCATAATAACATGTGTTTGACAGAATAAGTTTGTGTAAACTTGACTGAAATTTGTGAAGCGTGGAATGAGGACAAACTGTCCTCTAGAAATAACTGTAAAAAGAGTACTCTCTAACAATGGAAAAATTGGCCAAGAAAAAACAGCAGAATCTATGTCATTCAAAGTTAAATTCATTGTCAGATAACTCTCGGATTCACAGAATGAATTTTCAAAAAATTCTAACCATGAATCTCTTAGAAACCTAAAGTTCTAAGTTGGCTCCTATAATATAATCAGCATGAAAAGCCCCACTGTAAACGCCCAACATTAATGAATTGTTTAGGCAAATTACAAAATATTTAATATGTGGAATAGTAAACTAAGATGTTAACACACATTCCTCAGGTATATTAAGTAATGTAAATTAAAATACAAAATTATCATGATGATTAAAAATGAGTTAAAAGAAAGATAACTAAGTGAAGGATTGCAAGAATGGAAAAACTCATGTCTTCACTATTCAACTGGAACTAATTGATCAAAACTCCTGCACATATGGACGTAAAACCTATTGGAAATCAAGCAGGTGAGATGGGGAGGAGGGGATGAGTAAATTCACACTGAACCGTATCGTGCATATTATTGGGTCGTTGGCACACTAATAACATTGACTCGAACTATACAAAGACTTAATGTAATCAAAACTTTTTTTATCTTGCAATACTATGAAATTAAAACAAATAAGAAAAAAATAGTGACCAAGTAATAACAAACATATCAAAAAAAGTAAAAGATGTTTATTTATTTAAACTAATAGTGCTGTATTGTGTATGGGACTATATGGTCTCTTCTACCCTTTATGTTTTTCATTTTCTTATACTAAATATTTCCTTCAAAATATCTATTGAAAATTAATTCATGTCATAATTTTTATCTATGTAAGGACTAAATTTCAAATATTTTTGTATATTCATAATTGGGACACTGATTGTATAATCCAATTTTAGAATATTTTTGTAACATCCAAACAAACGCTGTATCCATTAGCAGTTAGTCTCTGCCTGTCTCTACCACACAGCTGCAGTCAACCACCAGTGGCTGTCTTCCTCTGAGGTCAGCCTGTTCTTCACATTTCAAATGAAAGGCACCAATTCATATGCGATATTTTGTAATGCTTGTTTTCCATTTAGAATAATGTACTCAAGGAACATTTATGTTACTTTGTTTATCAACACTTCATCCTATTTTAAATAATATTCCACATCTGGCTGGACATAGACTCTACTATTCTAGAAAAGTGTCTTCCTCTGATATTAACTTTTAAAGTAAAAAAATTAGACATATTTGTATTTACCCAGAAAAAAATGCTAAATGCATATTCATACACATGTGTATTTGCTGGTGTATAATTGGGGGATGTATGTCTCTGTGTTGTAAGAGTTCACTGGGTGAGAAATTAGAACAGTAATAAGTATATACATATACGCTTACAATAATCATGTGGATTTGGGTAATTTAGGGCCTCCAGATCCTATTTATAAAATGGTAAAAGGTGGCAACCACATAACTAAGTGATAGATGGTTCATTTTAGCAAAAGTGACTCTTCTGTGTTATGTTTTCGTATTTATTAATGAGAAGAATCCATTTTTTTCATGTTGTTTATGTGTAAAATATGCATGTTGGTAAGACTACATAAAAATTACCTAGACTCCAATTAAATTGGTAAACATGAAGAGAAGGGCATGAATTCTTGGATAATTTAAAATAAAAAGTTAATAGCCAAGTAAAGTTTTCTATAAAATTCCAGTTAAATATGAAATTAATTAAAATTGTCAAATCACAAGAAAACTTTTAAGAAATATTTTGAAAAGTAGAACAAAAGACAAACAGATATAAAATTGGAGAATTTGTCTAGGAAGATATTAAAACAGGGAAAAAGTTGATAGAAGAGCTGGAAAACATCTAAAAATCACACAGAAAACAAATTTCAAGAATTAAAGGCCTCAGGAAATAATTAGTGCAATTAATGAAAAACACATATAAAGTTAAGTTCATCATGAAATTTCATAAGGGTGGGGATAAAAGTAATCTTAAAATTTTGTGAATGAAAGGCATGTTATAGAAAGGGTTGGAATTATTTGTCAACATAGCGTTGGACACTTATCTTTGTCTTGTCTTTGGTATCTGCTCCAAATTTCAAACCCTGTATATTCTATGGAGAATTATGTTCTCCAAGGATGAATACAAGGGGAATAATGATCTTTTCAGACAGGAATTATCTTTAAAATTCATCTCAATTCACTGTTTCTCCAGAAGCTACCGGCGGATAACATCCATGAAATGATGACAAAACAGTGAAGTAAGCTATTAGTGAATTCCAATAACAGAAGACAAAGAACATCTTAAAGGTGAAGGTAGAAAATCTGGATAAACGTGAAAAATAATCCCAGAGTGAAACTAAGAAGCCAACTTAGCAAACCAGCCACATTTAAACACTAGAATCAAAGAAAAAATTAATTTGGGAGGTGTTATCTTGGGAAAAAATAATCACTCAATGTATAGATTTACAGACACAAACATATACATTTTGAGATTAAGTATGGTTCTATGTGTTTTGTGTTTTTTGACAATGATTTAAAAAAAATGAAATTTTCTCACCTACCCCCCATAAATTGTTTCAGTAAAATAGAAAGTTCTATAGCCTTTAAAATTTATTAGTTGAACATTAAATCATCATTTGTGGCAATTTACAACACTGTGTACCTTGAGACAATTCTTGCAATGGAGCTGCTTCTATATTAGGAAGGAATAAAGAAAGGAAGTGTAAGCATGGGTGGAGATTATGTGAGAGATCTACATCTTCCTCCTCCCATTGTAGAAATATTATGTGAAGGACTCAACTATAACTCGGACTTTTCCTTACAAACAAAAACAGTGTAGCCTAATTGTATTTAACCACAAATTAAAAAATAAATGTTACATTTAATGTTCAGATGGTAGCACATTAGCTACAAACGTGAAGGAAAAACAGCTTAAGCAGTTATAAATTGATTCCTGAGTTTGTAACTAGGAAAAGGGAGGGAAGAATGGGGCTACACTACACTGTTTTGTTTTTTTTTAAGATTATAAAACTATTTAATGTTAAGACTACGGACATGTATTAATTTCACTTATAATGCAATGACACGTAAAACAGCCTAGAAAAGTATACGGTATTTGCTGCCGTCACCTCAAAGAAAGTGGTGAAGGCAAGTGCGTCTTCCATTCACTCCTCCGCACTCCTCCATGAGGAATTGTGATTAAGTAAAATATAGAAACCAAGGGCAATTTGGTATAGGAATCTCACTTAGCAATGTCATCAACACCTTCTTCTATGCTGTTATAATCAAGTGGTCATGTGCTGATCATCTCCTGAAGGACGGAAATCTCCATTAAAGATTAAGCACTAATGCCTTTCATGTCTGGTCACATTTTGTTTCTGATACAGCTAGAATCCTCTAATAAAACTCTACTCCTTACTGATATTTTCCATTAACAAGTATCTATTTAGCACTTTGCAAAATGAAGTAGCTACATGAATAACAGGGCTACCCAGTGGGGTGTACTCACGTGTGCTGATTTTTATCACCATTATATTCCTGGCAGTTGTCTACCAGCAGTGAGAGGGACTACATTTTATGATATCTTTACCCTACACATTTAAATATTTTTCTACAAAGACACATTTAGGACGCAGAGAGAGGAGCAAATTACCAGAATGTCAATTATAGTAATGCTTTTACATAATAGGCATAAGCTGTAGGCCATAAGAATGAATAGTTTCCCTCTTATTATTAATAACATGATGCCAATCAAATTCTATATATGTGGCTTGTGAGGGAGGGAATGAAAACGAACAAACACATTATTCCTATTCACTGTAAGCCTTGAGCACATGAAATAATGTATTGTATATTAGGTCACACTCCAAACAAAGTGACAGCTGACAGTGGGAACCCAGCAGTGATAACCTTGCTTCCTAGATGTTTTCTAAAGATACCATAAATAGAATACAGCATTACTATTAATATTTATACAGAAGAGATAGCTTACGGGAGCATTTGGATATTAATTCTCATAGTAATACTAGATAATGCTCAAATGACTGTCAGCTGTCCACAGAATGGATCAAGCATCTCTCTAAGGCAGGCAAGATGAGGTAGCAATGGAAGAACCCATGTTTGCTCCTTGCAGCTGGCTGGCAACACTTCACAAAATCCCTGATCCTGTGCCTGGAAGGTAACTTTAAATACAAAACAGATTACAACTCAGACCTACCCCACCCAAGTCTTTTGCCTGAGTCACCGTATTCCTTAAAAGATTCGTGGAAAAATATCCCCTGCACATGAACTGGGAATGTTACTGGAATTTCCTTCTTCAGTAAGTCCTTGGTTTCAGGATTTGAAGAATGAACCCACGGACTGCAGATCAATGGTAAGATAGGATTTATTAGCCAGAAAAGAATACAGAAAAAGCACCAGAGGTCCGGACAAACAGAAAGATCCAAGTCGGAAAATCTCCCCCTGGGTCCTGGCCAGGACTTGGTAACAAAGGAATGGATGCAGCCCCTTCCTCTGGGACAAGGTGATTGAGTGCATTAATGAATGGATACAGTCCCTTCCACTGGGTCAAGGTGAATGAGCCATTCCCTTCACGAAGTTGTCCAGTCCTAGAGTCCTAGGAAATGCAGTGTCCAGGTTCAGCCCTGAATGGAGAAACCTCATTCAACCCTGAACTGGGGAACCCTGTATCATGATCATTCTCAGCTTCAGAAGTTATGCGTGTGCCATGGATGCTTCACACCTGCAGCACTGTACTTTGAAATAAGGGGAAAGAAGAGGTGGCTGTGCCCTGGTTTCCTTCAACTTCCTAGGGACCCTGGGGTTTCTGCCGCACTGGCCCCTCTCTGCCACACTTGGTTCTCCAGCCCTTACCTCTCCACCTGTGCTGCACCAACACCCCCAGGGGCCACAAGGCAGAAGGCAAAGCAGGTCCTCCTGGGCAGCCTGGAATGGCTGAGCTGGGGTGCCATCCGGCTTGGATCAGAAGAACCAAGATTGTTAAAGTGCCCAAGGTGATTTGTAGATTCAATGTGATTACCATCAAAATACCAACATTGGTTTTCACAGAATTAAAAAAAATGAAAAGTTAATATGGAATAAAAAAAAAAGCCCAAATAGACAAAGCATTCCCAAGCAAAAAGAACAAATCTGTAGGCATCACATTAGTTGACTTCAAATTATACTACACAGCTATAGTAATCAAAAAAACATGGTACTGATAGAAAAGTAGATTACATGGGTCTGAGTAACAGGATACACAGCTCAGAAATAAAACCGCAAATGATCTTTGACAAAGAAGACAAAAATAGAGTCTAGGAAAAGGACGCCTATTCAGTAAATTGTTCTGGGTAAATGGAGAAAGAATGAAACTGGATCCCCGTTTCTTGCCACACATGGACATTAACCCAACATGAATTAAAAAGTTAAGACCTGACATCATCAAACACCCTAGAAAAAAATTTAGGAAAAACTATTCTGGACATTGGCCCAGGCATGAATTTGTAACCAAGACCCCCAAGAGCAACTGCAACAAAAACAAAAACAGGACTTAATTAAACTAAAACGTTTCTACACAAATAATCAATAGAGTAAATAGACAATCTAAAGACTGGGAGAAAATATATATGACCTACACATCTTACAAAGGACCAATATTCAGAATCTATAAGGAACTCAAATAAATCAGCAGGAAAACAAAACAAAACAAAACAAAATAACCTCATGACAAAGGGCAAAAGACATGAATGGACATTTTTCCAAAGAAGATATACAAATGGTCAGGAAAACTAAGTGAACACACTAAACCTCCCTAACCATTGGGGAAATGCAAATTAAAACTACAAAGAGATCCTACCGTAGCCCATTCAGAATGGCCATAATTGAGGAGGGGAGGGGAAAGTTGGGTAGAGGTTAGAAGGAGGGAGGGTAATCCATGGGACCACACCTATGGTGCATATTGCAAAGGAACATGTCGAATCTATTAAGTGTAGACTATAAATGTCTTAACACAATAAGTAAGTGAGGTGAAGGCTATGTTAACCAGTTTGATGTACCGTATATACTCGAGTATAAGCCGAGATTTTTTTCAGCACAAAAGCATTCCAAATTGCATATAAAATCAGCACATTGTACCCCATAAATGCATTAATGTATACAGTTATGATTTAATAAAAAAATTAAAAAATAATATTGTATTTTTCCATGTGTAATGCATACTTTCTGCCCACATTTTTGAGTGAAAATATCCATGCACATCGTACAGGGTAGTACTTTTTGTGCCAATAGATAAAATGCCTTATATCTGTTCTTGCATTTTGTAATTATTTGTCACATAAGATTTCTTATAACACAATGTGTTAAAAAAGAAAGGTTAATGTTCCTTTATAATGCAAAAAGCAGATACCTAACTATAAAGAAATAAAAATTTGAATTAAAATACTAATATGAAAGATATTTTTTTCTGAACATGTTTGAGCCATACATGTGGGTACACATTATTCCTGGGCATGTATTATTTGTGTACATGGCAAAATACGGTTGCTGGTGATGATGCAGGGAAAAGGGGATACTTATACCCTCTTTTTTGGGAAGGCATATTAGCATGATCTCTATGGAAAATAGTACAGAGATTTATTTCTCAAGGACCTAAACTATCAAGGTGATCTATGGCACAAATATGTTTAATAATCACTGGTTAAATTTAGAGGCAAAAATCTTCTGCTACTGAATTGAAGGATGTTTCAGGACTGTATACTTTAGTAAATGACAGTAAGTTGAATGTTAGTTATTTGGAAATGACTTTGTAGATTTTTCTTTTCCCTTCCTCCCTCCTGTTCTTCCTTGCTTCCTCTTTTAATAGAAGACAGGCAGGTTGGAAGATTTGAGAAATGTTTTAGAACATGCTCAGAGCTAATGTAGGAATGTGAAACAATAAAACTTTTGTAGGTCTTTAGGGACTTTCAGATACTGTTTTGTAGCACCACGATGGTAGGTAGGAAGGAAGGTTTTTCTGGATAGATCAGATAATGGGCAGGGATTCCAGTCATGGGACATTCGGAAGTGATTGGAGTGGGATTTCAGATGATGGGCAGGGATTCCAGTCACGGGACATTCGGAAGTGATTGGAGTGGGATTTAGCAGTCCATTTTCCCATCATTGATTTTTCACAGGTGATTGTATTGAACTTGCTAGTTCAGAAATTGCCTCTAGCACCTGATTTTTGCTCCATTTTCTTTTGGTTTTCATCTAAATGATGTCATGTTAATCATTGTTGCCATTTAGCAAGAGAATATGACACCCCTGAGGGAGCAGAGGATGGTGGACTGAAGGTCGTCGTCAGGCTCAGCTGCTCAGGCTTCTGTCAGTAAGAAATCAGTACTGACTATTTTTGTGGTTATTTCCTCTTTTATTACAAGTTTTATTTTTAACAACACAAGAGTTGAAAGATATAAATAAGTCACATATAAGTTGGACAATATTCCTTATTTCCATTCTAAATTTGGTACTTGATCAGGAGCACTAAGGGATACTTGCTGAATATGTAAATTCTATATTATTTATGAGCAAAAGATATCTAGAAGATTCATACTTATCAATTATAATCAATATTTAGGAATCTTTTATGACTATATCTTGATAGTTTGAATCACTTCAAACATTGCGATAACATTTGAAAGTTTCATTTTCTTTTCATTTTTAATTGTAAACCAATACTAACATTATATATATATAATTTTTTTTTTGAGAGAGAGAGAATCTCACTCTTTCACACTGGGTACTATGTGTATGGCATCATAGCTCACAGCAACCTCCAACTCAGATTCAGGCGATTCTCCAGCCTCAACTTCCCAAGTAGCTGGGACTACAGGCACCATGCTACCATGCCTGGCTTATTTTTCTGGGTTTCCCCCCCGCCTTTTTTAAATTTTTATTTATTTATTTTTAAGTTTCTACACATAGAATTAAAAGTATTTCCTATATGCTTATGCTCTAGTAATTTCATTTCTGAAATTGAGCCCTAAGGAAAGTAATCAGAAATGTGGTCAAGACTTATACAAGACTTATACACAAATTTATACTTACTTTTATATATAATAGTGGAAATTTGGGAAAAACAAATCTCAGTGTCTAAAAATTATAACCAGTCTATATGATGGACTATTATGTAGCATTTTCTGTTTTTAATAGAGATGGGGTCTCACTCTTGCTGAGGTTGGTCTCGAACTCCTGAGCTCAAAGGATCTTTCTGCCTTAGCCTCCCAGAGTGCTAAGATTATAGGTGTGAGCCCCTGTGCCAACTAAGAAATTTTTACATATGACTGTATCATATGTTATATATAAACCATTACATAGGCTATTTATAACCAATTATAGTCATTGGTCAACAAATATTAGCAAAATGATACTAGGGAAAAGTTTTCAATAAACAAAGAGAAGGTAGCACATTATAGAGATTTAATTTTTTCCCCTATACTTGCATTTGCACTATTTATCACAAGGATTTGGCAGCCCACTTGGGATTATCAAACATGTAGCTACTGTTGTTAAAAAGACAGTGATAATTTTATAATAATGTGCCTTCAAAATTCTACTTTAAGAGTCATTCTCTGGGTGAAATTCTCTGACTAGTGGTACTTTTTTTGAATGTGAATTTTTTTCTTGTTATTTTTACTCTATTTCATACATTTTCACTGAAAAAAATAGTTCTGCTTCATTGTATTCCTTGACTCCTGAATTTTGTGTGGTTGTTGTATCAGCCTTCTCTTGTTCCCCTTTGCTTCACATATTAAATCACCACTAGTTGTCTCTCAGGGCTTTTAAATGACATCTAGTTTTTTCTCTATACATTTGGGTGTCTGGGGCTGACTCTTCATTTTTGTCAACTTGATTACTACCTTTTGATTCCCATTATACAATCCACAATTTCTTGCAGTGCAGAGTAAGAGCAAACCAACCACGGAAAATCTCATCCTCAACAGATGGTAGTGATAATATTTTAACAACTTTGAATCAGACCTGAAACAGGGCATGTTGTTTTCCTAGGCTCAATCTTTCTTATTGGAAATTTTGTCACTTAGTTTTGGGTGCCATACAGGAGCAGAGAACCTGTGGCTGTGAGGCCACCTGTGACCTTCTGGATCCTTGACTGTGGCCTTTTGACTGAATCCAAGTTTTATAGACCAAATCCTTTTAATAACAGGATTTGTTCTGTGAAGTTTGGATTTGGTTGAGGGGCTGCACTTGGGGATCTTAAGGGCCACTTGTGTCCTTAAGGACACAGTTCTCAACCAAGTGCTTGAACTTTGAAATTAGATTGCCTACATTAAATAGTGGTTGGCCCAATAAATATCTATCTAACTTTGGGCAGTTACTTAATCTCTTTTGCTTCTTTCCCTCTAAAATGGCAACATTCTATTGGTCAAGGCAAGACAGAGAAAATCCACATTTCTCTGGAGGGAAGAAATAGACTCCATCTCTTGATGAAAATAATAGAGACATTGGATAGCAAAGGAATTCAGGTGTAAAGATTCTAATTCACTTTGTAGCCAATATCCTCTTGATGTACTGCTTGTTGACTAAAGGTCATTTTTTTTTTCTTTTAAGGATAACTGACCTTGGTTATAAAATGAGAATATCCTTGGTCTATAATTTCCCATCCTTCTGCTCAATAGGTAATTTAGGATTCTCTGAAGGGCAAGATAAATGATTCATGTTTTTTACAAAGCTCTTTATTTAGTTAAAAAACATAAACATGTTATGGAAAAATTATTTTATTCTGTCAACAGTTAAATATAATTTCTCTGAAACTATCTTTCTGTAAAGATGCTCCTCAGAATTATTTATGATGTTTGTAAAGCATGCAAATCTTTGCCCAAGCCAAAAGTCTTCAGCAGGTGGGCACAAGACATATTTCTAACACAAAAAGATAGCACATGTTTTTCTTTAAGCCTCAGGTGCGTTTTTTATCTATAATATGACAGAAGTATTAATAGTCCTGCTTAAACTGTATTTCATTATTGTTTATAACATTTTGAATAAGAAAATATGTCTTCTATATTTTAACTCAGAAGGCCAGGTATATAGACTCTCTCACTACTGTCCTGGTTTTCGAGCATTTTCTCTGACAGAGTAATAGGAATGCATCTCAGAAACATGTTCCAGGCAACGAGAACTGGGAAGATACTCTTGGAACACAGTCTGCAAACTCTTAAAAGAGAGCCCATACATAAAGGCAGGGAACCTGAAATGAGATGTAGGTTAAGAGTTACCAAGATTTAGGCATATGGTTAGATTGTATTTTATTCAAAAGCTATTAATGTCACAGTCTTGCTAAGAAAATGTTTCAGGGAGAAAAGAGTTTAATCAGCTAGTTTTAATATCCTTGTTAAAATGGCAGGGGAAACATTTTAGGGAAATCATATGATGGTAACAGGAAATTTTCAATTTTAAGAAATTGGAGAAAACTAGCACTGCCAATTTCAGCTACCTGCAGCATTTAATTATTACATTTATACGAGCATATCTGTAAGAGCATCACTTTTATCAAAAGTGGCTTTTATCAAAAGTCAGTGTGTCTGTCCACTGCTGTTAGTGGAATAAAAATAAATTCCATGTCTTTTCTATCTCTAAAATCTTGTGAAAATACCTGTCTTTGGACAAATCTAAACTAGAACTTAGGAAGTGAGTCTGAAAAATTTGATTTCTAGAATTCTAGCCATAGAAATACAGGAAACAACTAAGGGAGACCGATCCATTCCTGAGCACAGTACATATTATCCACATTGCCTAAACCATGATAATATACAGAATGATGCTTCCCTTCTCCGGGGTTAAGAGACTGGGGTGATTATTGGAATGCAGATTCCTGGTATATCTCCACTAACACTAACGAATCTCTAGCTAGGGGGTCAAAATCTGTACTGCTTTGTTCCTAAATCCTCTTTGGATAATCAAGTTCTTGAAGTTTCTGCATGAAAAAATAAATACGGGATGAAATCTGGAAGCAAAAGGCTAAATTATAAATGTATCTACACATAAATATAAACATATAATTGAATCTTCAAGGTTATTTATCAAATTTAGTGAAATTGCTACAACTCTTTAGAGGAAGTAATAGAGAACTTAAAAACACATTTTAAAAATACAAAAGGTAATTAAAGATTTTGGCATGAAGTGAAAGATTATAATTTTATAAGAGTAACTTTACAGTTTATTCTTACAAGTTGTGATTTGTTTTTAGTGTCTGTAGTAAAAAATGAATTAAAGATCTCCTTCATAGGTATTTTAATTCTAAATGGGAATAGCTACACAACTGGGAAAAAAATCATCTGTGGTGAGTTAAATTACATTTTAACTACTTGAACTATTTGTCTTACTTATAATGTCGATTATATTCATCATACAATTAACTTCACAAAATACATGCAGCAGTGAATAAATATCTAAAACGTGGGTGCAGAGATTACTCGCAAAGGTTCCTTTCTCTTCTAAAACTTATGAACCTCTGATATTTTTGGTTGATTTAAGAAAGAGCACACAACATTCAGTTAAATTCTCTTAATATTCAAGGTACTTCAGATAAAGTTAGATCTGGCCTGAAAAAACTATGTATCCAAGGAAACTTAATCTTATTCTCTTTTCTAAATCTATAAATACTTTCTGGGGGTTATCTCCCTTTTACTTAGAGGCTTCTAATGCCTCATTAGCAACTGGGGGAGAATTTAACAGAACATTTTTAGTTTATTTCTCCTCATTCCCAAACTTCCAGTGCAGGATGAACTTCTTATGGAATTATATATATATATTTTCTATTTTAACCCCCATCCCTGCTCCATTAATGCCTGAAGGTGATTCGCCTGATAATTTCTTCTGCTGCTTGTTGTAGCCCGTAATCAGAAGCATTCTGACTTGATCTGCTCCGTATTTCACACTCTTTTGGGTCAATGCCACCTTAGCCGACATATATTCATTCTTCCAAAATTCACCATACCTGCAAGCAGCAGGACAAACTCTTTCTATTTAAGGCAGAGCTCCAAAACTGATAACCCGACAAAGCAATTACAGTAAAACTCTATTACAAAGCACTTTACTATTTCACAGATTCCATTATTCCTTGGGTCAAACCATGTCCACTGTGTACATTGTGCTTCTCTCTTAATATAACATGAAAAGAGCCTGCAGGGTAGGTGTTATCTTATCTTCCGACATCAGCACTATTCCAGCATTCTCTTTTGTTGCATTGATTCATGTTGTTAGATTAAAAAAAAAAAAAAAAAATTACTTTCTATGCAATTTTCAAGGACTGGTAGATAAACAATGTTGTCAAAACATAACATCAGCTATCATTTTGTCTCATAATACAACCATATAACATCACATATCATCCCAGTTATAAAATACAGTTGGTGAGTTAGAATAGTAGCCAGGTATTTTAGAAATGATTTTTCTGTGGAAGATCTTAATAGGAATATATGATATTAGACTAGAGTAATAATATTGATTCCTATGACAGACCATAGCAGACACCTCTGATTCCCCCTTGTCACATCCTTCACCCTGCAGCTCTGTATGAGCTTACGCTCACCTTTTTTTTTTTTTTTTTTTTTTTGCAGTTTTTGGCCGGGGCTGGATTTGAACCCGCCACCCCCGGCATATGGGGCCAGCGCCCTACTCCTTTGAGCCACAGGCGCCACCCTACACTCACCTTTTGCTAAGCTTCCCATCCCCTGTGCTGATCTCACATCTCCTTGATTGACTTACGCTATAGTAACAGTGCTTAGGCCCCATCATAATTGTAGAGGTCCGTGAAAGTTTTAAATTTATTTTAAAATCAGAAAAAAAAAATTAACATATAGGTCAATGAAAATGTTTAAATATATAAAAGGGATATATTTAACTTTATACAAATGTATTCATAACATGAAAATTTTAATTTTTTTATGGTGGAATGATCTGCAACTACCATAATGGGACCTTGTATGTCTTTCCACTTTCTCATGGCTGCCTGTTTGGCCATACATAATTGCAGCCAGAAGTGCAAGGGAGTTAGCAGAGTCAATGCGGGAGTAGGATGCACATGGACAATGTTAGGAGACATTTTTATAATTTTCTTGAAAGAATAAAATCTCTGTTTTCCCTCTGCTGCATTGCCTTGTACTCAGTAAGGCACATTCATATACTTTTTTTTTTTTTTTTTTTTTTGCAGTTTTTGGATGGGGCTGGGTTTGAACCCACCACTTCTTGTATATGGGCTGGTGCCCTACTCCTTGTGCCACAGGCACTGCCCTATTCGTATACATTATTTTGCACTCTGCCTTGAAGTCTAGAGTCTATTTGTTATTGTTTGGACAATATAATTATAAGACAAGTCTGACATTACATTTCACAAAGTTCAATATTTTAATATTTTCAAGGACTAATAAACAGTGTTGTCAAAATATAATATCAGCTATCATTTTGCCTCATAATATAACTGTATAACATCACATATCATCCCAGTTATAAAATAGAGTTGGTGATTTAGAAGAGTAGCCACATATTTGTATTTATAAATGCATTGTATGTCATTCATGTTCCCAAACATTTTATTTTTTAATAACAGATGTATTAAAATGTAATTAATTTAACATAAAACTTATCCTTTTAATGTAGACAATTCAGTGTTATTTTTAAAATATTCACAGAATTATACAAACATCACCATGATCTAATTTTAGAATATCTTCATCACCTCAAACAGAGTAAGACTATCCCAAGTCATATAGTAATTAACCTCTCAAACATCAAAGACAAAGAAAATTCTACATGCAGTAAGGGAAAAGCATCAAATAACATATAAATGAGATTTATCTGGCAACAGACATCTTCATGAATAGGTTAACAAGGAGAGAAACAACATTCTCAAAGTAATAAAAGAAAAAAGGAAACCCTGCCATCTGAGAATATTGTGTTCAGCAAAGGTATCTTTCAACTATAAAGGACAGATGAGTTTTTGCCCCCTGGGCAAACAAAAACTGAAAGAATTCACTACCACCAGGCCTATTTTACAAAAAGTGTATCATTAGGGACTATATAAACAACTATACATAGTATGCCAATAAATTGGAAAACGTAGAAGTAATAGGTAAATTCCTAGACATGTACAACCTACTATGAGTGAACGATGAAGAAATCCAAAACCTGAATAAATCAATAATAACTAACTAGATGAAAGTTGTAATAAATTCTCTCATCAAAGAATAGCCCCTGAACTTGATAGCTTCATTGCTGAATTCTACCAAACATTTAAGGAAGAAATAGCAATCCTATGAAAACTATTCTAAAAACTTGAGGAGAAAGAAAGACTTCCAAACTCATTCTATGAAGTTAGTGGTACCTTGACACCAAAACCAGACAGAGATACAACAAAAAAAGGAAAACAAAGACCAATTTCTCCGATTAACAGACAGACAGAAAGAAATGCCCAATAGAATACTAACAAACCAAATGCAACAGCGTGTGAGAAGATCATTCATCATGATCAAGTGAGAGTTATCTCAGGGACTCAAAGATGTTTTGGTATATACAAATCAATACAGATAATACATCATATCAACAGGATGAAGGATAAAATTTATATGATCATTTAGATTTATGCCAAGAAAAGATTCCATAAAATCCAAAATCTTTTCTTATTAAAACTAAAAAACATAAAAAATTAGGGACATACCTCAACAAGATAAAAGCCATACATCAAAAAACAAAAAACAAAACAAAAACCAAACAAACAAAAAAACCTAATGGAATAGTGGATGGAGGAAAACTGGACACATTTCTTCTATGATCTGGACTAAGAGGAGATGACCCCACTTCTACCACTGTTATTTAAAACAGTACTGGAAATTTTAGCCAGAGAAATTAGACAAAATAAAGAGCATCTAACTTGTAAAGGAATATGCCAAATTATCCTGTTTGCAGATGATACGATCTTACATTTAGTAAAACCTAGATACTCCACCAAAAAACTACTAAAAGTGATAAACCCACTCAGTAAAGTTGCAGAATACAAAATCCACACACAAAAATCAGTGTAATTTCTATTTGCTGCAATGAACAGTCTGAAAAAAGAAAGCAAGAAGGTAATCAATTTACAATAGCTACAAAGAAAACATACTGAGGAATAAAGCCTTATGAGAAAAATGGAAGAGGACACAAAAAATGGAAAGATATTTCATGTTCATGGAAAGAATCAGCATTCATTTCCTGGAAATTACAAAGTAGCTTCTTTGTGAATAAAAATAGTGAAAATTACATCTTCATTACATTATTCCCCACCTTATAACTAGGATCACATAAGTTCAGAAAAGCACATTTTTGTATCTTCCATCATAAATCATAGAGGGCTTCTCTCCCTAATTGTTTACATGAACACAGTAAAACAGGATGACAAAGAGATACATAGCAGTTCATCTTTGTTAGCACGCATTATAACATTTTGCTTTTATGAAGAACTCATAAGCTCTTTTGCCAGATAGAAGTCAAGCAGATAATGTTTAGGTATAGACATGTTTAGGAATCAGAGCATCTGGAAGTTCTGTAATGTCGTAGTTATGTAAAGAAAATAGATAACCCGTGATGTTGAGCATCAGTTTACATATAAAAATTGAGCTGCAACATTTGCTCATGATAGAGGAAACATTATTCTTTCATTGAGAAAAGTTGAAATCAAACTGTGAAGAAATGTTCTGAACAAGTTCCAGATCTAGAAAGAAATATAAGGTACAATTCAAATTAAAAACATGCTGTTCATTTTGTTTTCACAAAATGTTATACCCATTTTGTTCCAGAATGAAAAAAATAATAATAAAAGCCTTGTGTTAGATTCATAGCCACAGTAAATTCACTCTTTAATTTTGTTATGCCAGGGCAGTGTGGCATGTTCGATTTGGATTTTTTCAATCATTAGGTATTTATTTGCTTAAGAACTTAAACACTAAGAATATTCAGGCAAAAATCTTAAATGCAGAATGAAAATATATGAGAAATTTAGAGAAAAAGCAAGATCTCTAAAAAGCTGCTCTGCCATAAAAGCAACAGGGACATTGGTAATGAATCCTAAAATCAATGTGTTTCTCTACTCTGGAAATTAACCAAAGGCATAGAGCAACCTAAGTAGACAATCTTCAAGAATAAAAACAAACAACAACAAAAAAAAGAATCACAGTAAGAAGAGTGAGGTAACAAAGAGGCCCTATGACCATCCCTTACCTTCAACTGCCTAGTATCTATAAGAAGCAATAACCTCGCTAGTAAAAGCTACAATAGCCTAGTAGCCATTAGAGCAGTGGTTCTCAACCTTGCTAATGCCACGGTCATTAATACTGTTCCTGTGGGTCGTGACCCACAGGTTGAGAACCACTGCACTAGAAAGAGGAGAATGAATTTACCTCTCCATTAATCTCAACATGAAGGAATTGTCATTATTAAGCTTTCTGTACTGTTCCTGGAATAGCTCAATTCTAAGAATTTGTCTTTATTTCACTCGACTCAGTCTGTTCTGGAAAAATATCACTTATCATCAAACTTTTCCTGAAACAACCATGAGCAATTGTTTAACTCTCACCTACCTGCCTAAGATTTTAATTATAGGTGGGACTAAGAGTAAACCAAAAATGTAAAAGTAAAGGAATTAATACAGGCCTTTGAAAGCTCTGTTTTTGCAAATAAATAAAATAATGTCCATATACAGAATGCGTGTATGTCAAAGACCAAAAAGGCCTAATTTCCCAGTTTTGACCACGAGACTTGACAAGAAGGAAGTGAGAGCTAAGGCAGAGTTGTTAAGTACCCATCTAAGCATTAAAAACCAAGACAAGTACACACACAGAACCCATCTGCTAAGACTGGGTCACTGACTGGTAAAAGGCATTGGAGATAATCTCTTTCCAAACGATATGACACAATAATGAACACTGACTTCACTGTGTCAAGAGACCTCACTGTCATCATAAGACAAAGAATGCAGATTTAGTAGAATTAGTACGAAAAGTCACAAGAAAAAGCAACAAAAATAACAAACACAACAATCAACAATTATATGAAATACTAGGGAAGAGGGGTATCTTTTTTGCACAGTTGCCACACTATATGTAGTATTATTTACCATGTCAACTTTTCCATTAAACATTATCACACAGGAATACATAACCACATGTACACACACACAAATACACACGAAGGCAAAATAAAAAACAAACGGAAAAAATCCCCAAGAAAGCATGAGTCATGTATAAGAGGAAATGGTAATCACTGAAAACTCTTGAGAAAGTGCAGCTATTAAAGTAACAAGAATTTATATAATTTGCTATAAATATGTTTGAAGAGCTAAAGGATACCATGTCTAAAGAGTTAAAGAAAAATTTAGAAAAATTGCCTTACCAAATAGAGACTACAAGATCTAACAAGTAACTTCAGAACTCATCCTAGAAAAAGTGCTACAAACCTCTTTGCTAAATCCACTAGGGTCACGTTGGAAATACTCCCCTAAACTGGCTGACACCAGCACTTAGTCCACAATTCAAAACAATCTTGGAACTCTTCTTCTGGAGTGGCCACCAGACCTCTCCTCAGATTACCCTTCATCACCTGAATGTCATCAAAATGTCTTCTTTCAAATATTTTCATTGTTGTGATGCAAGAGTTGTTAGCAAAAAAGTTTCAGTGAAGATTTTCCTGCTTCACCCTGTCTATTTGGTCTGCTGTGCTTCTCACAGTCGGCCAATGATTTTGACGAACAATTTGATGAAATTTGCGATGTGTCCTTCAGTTCTTCCCATTCCCAGTTGCCCTGACCTCTCTTCATCAGTGATGCTTTCTCTCTTCTCAGAAAAACATTCAAGCCATTTGTAGACAGCTGTTTTCTTCATGGCATTATCCTCATAAACTTCACTTAACATGTCCCTGATTTGACTTCTACTATTGCAAAGTTTAACAAGAAATGTAATGTTTGTTCATTGTACCAACTCAAGCTCTGACAGTCTTGCGACGGCACACAAAAACATATAACAACGGCAACAATGAACACCACCCAGCATGACACTGCCTGCCACATATCAGCTGGAACACAGCAGGAGACACTAACATACCAAGGTTATGAAACCTTACCAAGCTATTTGTACAGTCCCGCCAATGTAAGTGCACTGTGGAAATTTCACAAACTTAATTCTTAGACCCAGTAAATGGTTCCAAAGAAAGATAAGACTTGTGTCTTCAGATTACACCCGAAGGGATCATGTCCATACATTAGGACGGTAAGGCAGTCTGGGGAGTATAAAGGCTGCAACGTGGGAAATAGTGGTGTCCCATCTATATCCCTTCAGTAAACTCCAGACCATTTTTAACTAATAGTACTTGCGTATCTGTGCCTACAAAATTTGTTTGTTTGTTTCTTGAAAATGTTGAGGATATTTTCCATCAGCAATAGTTTAGGCTGTCAGAATAATTAACCTTCCTTGAAGGAATACCTATGCCATGATTAATAGTGTCAGAATTAAAAACCCATCCCTCCTCTTCTTAGTGAGAGAGGTATGTCTTTACATTATTTCCCAGAATTTTTCTTGGAAATTACATTTTTTAAAAATAGAATTATCCTAACAGACAGAACTGTGAGAGTGACATCCAGAGGCCTTGTCTGTGGTAAAGGTTAGTATACCATGCTGTTTTTAGATAGTTGGGCTAATCAATAGTGTGTTGACACATATAAACTTTAAGAAAATTGAGTGGTGACAAGCATAAGGCTGCTGTTACCGCTCGAAATAGAAAATTGTTATTACTCATCCAATTTTGAGATCTAAGGTATATCTTAAACCATGTGAATATGGTTCCGGTTTGAACCTTGAATGGAAGACAGATCCCTTTGTCACAGAATCTTGTAACACTACTTACTGTAAACACCCTTCAAAAAAAATCTGCTGCCATTCAGTACAACTATACACTTAGGAAAATGAGCACACAAAAGTATTTAATGTACTATAAGATGCTAAGCCTTATCCAATTATGATATCGGAAGAACAGAAATTTTATCATGGTCCCCTGGTAATAATGGGAACTAAAGGAACCACAGGAATCCAGACCCAAATCATTCTTATCATTCTTATTAAGTGGGCCAATTATCTCACAGAAACTCCATTCATTTTTTTGTTGTTTGTTTTCAAGGATTTCTATTTGGGAACTATGTGCTAAGAAGATGGAAAATTACCTACTATGAAGTAAGAACCTATGTCAGGAAGGGTCAAACAAAAGCCCCAGAAATCACTTCTAATTCAGACCAGGTGATTAATGAGAAACACTGCCTAATCCTTGGATAATTTACCTTGAATAATCTCCCCCTGAAAACTCAGAGGTTGCAGATGTGGTGATTCGGTGATTCCCATCATTATCCCAGTTTAATGCACCTGTATATTCCCTGGGGTGTCCAGGAAACCCATAATGACAAATGATGGAATATTAAGCAGTAGCTCCGATGTCAGCTGTGTTTCTGGACGTGTTATCTTTGCTGGAACTGAGCAACACAGCTTTTATGACTTGGACTTGGCTACCTGTGAAATAATTTAGTTTAATCACCTTCAGGTGCACATAAATTTTTTGCCCAGGGATGATATAATTTTTCCTTCTCAGTCTTATTATTATAATGTGCTCTTGCATGTCCCCAAGAAAGATGTTACCTCGTGCTGTGAGAACTCCACCTCCTCACAGGCACAGTCCCAAAGCTAGAGAAGGTACCAGAAGCATCCCTCCCCAAATGGGTTTCCAGAGCTGATCAATAGCAGTTATGGCCTTCCATCGTGAAGACACATTCTTGACCTATATTTTGTGAACATCTTAGAAATCTGAAGCAAGGGTGAGACTGGATTGTTACAAAACAACCTCAAGAATGCATTTTTTCACTTTTACGTTCCTCCTTCCCTATCTCACCCTTTTGAGTCCCTCAGGGTGTGTCTTGGGATAAACAACCAAATAAATCACAAGCTCTCAATTTCTCATCTGAGACTCTGATTTTGAGGGAATTTATAAGATGACCTTTAATTTTCTTGTTTTACAATATTTTTGCCATGTCTTAGTTCAGGGATCTTTGATGCCCCAGAAAATGAATGGGAAACATTTCCTTTTTTATTTGTTTTCTGGGAGACTTTGTATCGGATGGGTATTATTTATCCCTAAACATTTGCAAGCATTTATAGGGAAAGACTTCTGGGACTTGTAAATCATATACTTGAGTTCTTTTATTATTATTTTTTTAATTTTGAAATATTAAGGGGATACAAGTGTTTGTTAGATGGATAAATTTCATAATGCTCAATATACACTTTCTTAAGTAAGCTTGTATTAGTCATTCCTTTGAAGAATTAATTTTCACCTACATTTTAGCTCAAAATTTCTATTTTCTTTTCAATATACATAAGATCTGATGTGATTGGCCCATTTATATATGATAGTCATACTGTGTGCTTTTTTTCTTTTTTACTTGATTATTTGGTTTGGTACATAAGAGTTCTAAAGAAACAGCTTTTTTGGGATTGTTAAAAACGGAAAGATCTCAGATGTTACCCAACTTGCAACCTAACAAGTTAACTCAAAGCTTCATTTACACCCACAGAAAACACTGATTCCTGGGTCACAGAAAAGAAGACTGTTTATTATTCATAATGATAGCAGTGGTCATGGTCTCAACCTGTACCCCCATTCCTTTCACTACAATTTCCAGAATGTCATGAAGGCAGTAACTATGCAAGCAGCGAGTTGTTTCTCAGGAGAGAAGCTCTGAGCTTCGGGAAGACAAATATTTACAATTGATGCTAAGCATGACAATCCTTTGCTCCAGAGAGAGGTACTGTTTGAAATATAAAGGTGTCGTCTTTTTAACTTGAGCAAGTTAGAGGTCAATCAACTACAGTTGTTCCTGTGGCTATCACAATATTCATTACCTTTCACCTCCATTTTCTCTTTTGAACTTCTCTCCCAACGTGTCTAACACGTCTTGTTCAGATGACTTGCTTCGTGTGTGGTGCAGAGCCTCCTCTGCAAAGAATCTGAGGTCCTACTTAACTATCCCTTAAAAGGTTGCACTTTCTGTCCTTGCCATTTTTTAAAATTGGGATGGAAAAAAACGTGAAACACCCTAGTATATAATTCAAGTGCCAAATATAGTGCTCCTTGTCCCCATTACGTAACAGAACAGCCCCATTTCTTTATAATGATCAATTACCCCTGCCAACAAGGTCACTTTTTTCTGTCTGCTGCTCAACTGGCAGGAGGAGCCTACACTGTCTGGTCTGTAGCCGAAGCCTAAGTTTAGATGCCGGCTAACTGGTCCCTCTGTGGAAACATTACTTTCTCAGGAAACAAAGGCACTTAAACAACTCAGAAGCTCAACTCCTGGGGGGAAGAAGCAAATATTTCCTCACTGGGCCCCTATGAATGACAGTGAAAAGGACCATTTCTACTTTTACTCTACATTACTTAACACGTACCTTTTACTTATTGAAGACAAAACACCATAAAACAGTTACTAAGTTAAAGTGCACATGTGTCCTAAAGGATATACCATGGGGTCACCAGGTGTTATTTCCCAGCCAATGCCTTACCTCTGAAAGACTGTTTTTCTGGTGTATCAGGCTGGTAGCTCAGGAAGCAGGTCGTGCAAGGTAGGGCCAATGAATTTCATGGTCACATACCTATCGAGGAAGCTTCTTTGCAATTACATGAGTCTCTTGGCCTGAGGCAATGTCCCATGGCAGCAGATTAGACATCTCTTGAGACGCCTGATAACAGTGTGGATGAGGCGCTGTGCCCGAGGAAGGTAAATCCATCCCTGTGAGTGAACAAGTCCTAGTCAGGACAAATGATGTTCCCATCCATGGTCGAACAAATCTAAGGAAATCACTTTGCTGTAGAATAGGGGGAGGTCTTTTTGAGGAAGCTTCTGTAATAAGACTCAGTGTCAGTCTCTGTTGTTTTTCAATTAGAAATTCATCATCCACATTTGTCAGAGCCGGGAGGCTGGATCACAGCCTGGCGCATGAAACTGCTGGGACACGGACGGCTTTGTGCCCTGGCTCCAGGTCAGGCTCCCCATGGGGGCCAGGCGCCCGCTGTCCCAGTCAGGTCAGAGGTGCCGGAGCGCCTCATAGGTGCAGCAGTATGAGGAGGACGAGAAGCCCAGCAGGAACCGGAGCCCAGACTAGGGTCTTCCTGGGCTATTTACCCCACAGGTGTGGAGCCCGCCCAGCAGTGATGCCTGCGCTCGTGCTTTTTAAGGAGAGACCAAGGCCATCCCCATTCCCTCATTACTAAGGTGTTTCTTTTCAGGTGTCTCCGACAAACATTAGCTATTAAGATGAGCCCAGTTTCCATCTGGCAAACAAGGCTTCTCAGTTCAGGGGTATAAATATGTTTAGTTACATGGAACTCCTTTGTATTGCTTAAGTCAAGGTTAGAAGTGTGCCTGTTACTCAGATAGTGGTCACTTTACCAGTTAAGTAAGTTTCCCCTCATCCTCCTCCCCACCCACCCTCCGTTTAATTTCTATTTTATAATCACTGGGTTAGCTGAGAACAGAGGCTGCATTATGTCTACTGACCATATATTTGTGCCCCTATTTTTTTTTTTTTTAGCATTTCTTTTGCAGGGAGTGCTTTCAGATGGACATTAATGTGAAATACAAATATCTTCCTATTTTGTGCCAAATGACCAGGTAACTAAGCCCTTTCACACTGTGAGTTTCTGCATGTGCTTAACTCACACCTCATCTCTCTCTCTGCATCACAGCTCTGCCCCAGTGGGTAGGTTTCTTCTTACCATCCTCTTTCACAGCTACCACCAAGGTAAGCTGCAGAGAAGCTGCCTTCTTAAATCCAGTTGGCAGTTGGCACTTTGTAAACAGGTCCTAAAGGCTGGGCATGATGGCTCATACCTGTAATACTCACACTCTGGGAGGCCAAGATAGATCGCTTAAGCTCAGGAGTTTGAGACCAGCCAGAGCAAGAGTGAAAGAGTGAGACCCTCTTTCTATTAAAAAAATAGAAAAACTAGCTGGGTGTTGTGGCGGGCGTCTGCAGTCCCAGCTACTCAGTAGGCTGAGTCAAGGAGATCATTTGAGTCTGAGAGCTTGAGGTTGTTGTGATCTGTGAGGCCACAGCACTCCACCCAGGCCACAGAAACTCTGTTAAAATTAAAAAAAGAAGAAGAAAAGGAAGATAAAATTAAATAAATTAAAAATAAAAATAAATAAATAAATAAATAAAGAATTTAGGCAAGCCATATGAGAAACAGTGTGGATGAGACGAGGTTTGGGGCTACCTGCTTGGGGAGCTTACACATTCCTTCTGGGAGATGGGTCATTTGAAAGTACATTGCTTCCAACATACAGTTCACTGCTGGAAGCACCTGCTCTTAACATTCATTGGAATGAACAGTACCTAGATTCCAATGAACAGGTCTGTCTGCTATTCATTTGATATGTACTAGTCTAGTGCTCAATCTTGACATCAGTAACCTGCCAGAAACTGCTTAAAAATAAAAAGAAAAGCTTTAGATTTACAGATAAACTGCAAAGAGAGCACAAGAGTTTCTCAGACTCCAAACCCAGATTTTTTACCTGTTGACATCTTATATTAGTATGGCAGATTTATTATAACTAATGAACCAATACTGATACATTTTTATTACATAGAGTTCCCCATTTCTTCAAGATTCCTTAGTCTTAACCGAATACTCTTTTCTTTTCCAGAATCTGTCTAGGATACCATGTTACATTTAGTTGTCATGTTTCCCCAGGCTCATATTGGCTGTGACAGTTTCTCAAATATTGTTTTTTTTTTGCTGGCTTTGGCAGTTTGAGGAGTGCTGGTTATTTTGTAAAATGTCTCTTAGCTGGGATTTGTTTGATTTTTTTTTTTTTTTATGTGAATAGAATGAATTTATTTATTTTTTTAAAGTAATACCAAAGAGGTAAAGGGCTATTTTCATCATATCACATCAAAGGAGTATATTTCAAAGATGACTTATCACTGTGGATATTAAATTAAGCCTTGGTCACTTGGTTGAGGTAGTCTTTTTAACGTCTTTCCAATCTCAACTTACTGATTATCTTTCTTTTCATACTTTACAATTTGGAAGGAATGCACATTCCATGTTTAAGGATGGGAACATACCCCATCTCCTGGAGGGTGTAATATCTACATATGTTATTTGAATTTTTCTTTATGGGAAATTCTCTTCTTTTTCCTTATTTATAGCTCTATGGCTTTGTGTATTTTCTACTTTATATTATATTTATTTTATTTTATTGATAAAAGAGTTCTACCTTTGGCTGTCGGTGGCTCTTTGAGTGGGCACGTGTGTCCCTTCGGCATATCCCCATCATTATGGGGTCGGTTTTGTTTCGAGCCTTTCTTTGAGCCATAAGATGCTTTAAGATCGTATTGCATGTCTCTTGCCACAGACCTAAAACCAATTATTTCTCCAAAAAGCCCTATTTCCTCTTATTAGATAATGGTATTAGGAACCAATATTTGTGCTGTGGGTGTGCCAATGTCTATTGTAGTGTCATTGCTTCTGGGCCCTTGTGGTGGATAGAACAAGGGGACCTGTGTGTGTTTCCTCGTGAGGGTCTGTGTACATATCTACAAATATTTCCCTATGTGTATCTGTCTACATTAATCTAAGGTTATGTGTATTCTAACATCCCATACACTAGTGCATTACAACATAAATCTTTCTAGCTTTCTCCAAAGATTGCTTCTCAAAGGGGCAAAGCTCCAGCCTGAAGAGAGGAAGTCCTTTCTTCAGAACCATACAGATCTGTGTTCTAACTTAGAACTTTCACACTGAATTTTTCAGAGGTTCTACCTGCCATTGTGGCTTTTACACACATCTAATACTATGTGTGTTCTGACTTGTCCTGTTTCCCTAGTTTCAGTGCTGTTTATTCGCAGCTTGGACTTAAACTCGATATCTGATGCTTACCCTATCCCTTGTAGCCCACTTTAATAAGTGGATTAGAACTATCTGATAAATAGGCTGTAGCAGTATTTCAAAGGGTAGGATATATTAATGCCAAGATCTCAAGATAACTCCTAAGTATTGTGCTTCTTCTTATTGGTACTTACTTTTTATTAAACAGGATGACCTGACAAGACCTAGTGCACTAGTTGCCATAAATAGTTCCTTTATTTGATATACTTTTGGCTTTTTGTAGAGTTTATTTCCCATTCCCAGGGCTCATATGGTCTTAACAAGTAATCCACAGCATTTGCTGTTTTTTTTATTTCTCCCATTTTTGGTCCAATTAACATGATGTCCTCAACATTGGGGAGTAACATGATAGTCTGTAGGCCATCAAGAGGACAGCACAGGAGCAGGAGAGGGAGCATAGCTTTAGACCAAAACAGTAAAGGCATAGTCTTGTCTAACCCTTGTGACTATCACCTGCTTCTGCTTATCCTTTCTCAAACCTATAGGGAGAATTAAAAAAAACAAAAACAAAAAACAACATTGGTCAAATCAATTGTTGCACATACCAGAAGCTTGATTATCCATTTTAGATAGGACACTGCATCTGGAAGATAAGATGCCACATCTGGCACAGCAATTAAAATTCGACTGCTTGCTTGTTTGTCAGTAGTCTGTTATCATCCATGACAGTCCATCTGTACTGTATAGGGGCTAGACTTCCAAACTAAACAGGAAGCATCCCAGGTAAAGCATTCCACCCATTAAGTCTTTGAGGGTGGTACTAATCTCCACCTTTTCCTATAAAATACAGTATTTCTTCTGAAAAGATGGAGAGATTTCAAGGGTTTCCACTTTGCCCTTCCTTTTCCAATGGCTCTTTGCTCTATCAGCTAAGGAACCAAAGTGAAGATTCTGCTAACTGCTAAATATATCCATTTTAATGTTATATTTACTAACCAGGGACATGATCACTGAACAAGATTCTAGACAATGAGGGATCAACCACAGGCAGCAACTCTTACTACCTGATCCCCCTATTCCTACGGAGACTCATGCCAACCCTTTGTGTCCTTGGTTTAGGCTGTCATTGACAGTGGACTGTCCTTGCTGAATGGGTAGCTAGGGAAGAATATAAATTCTTTTAAAAAGGTGACTTCTTTTCAGCATTGTAAAATTCTGCAGAGAAAAAGGAAGCTGTGACACATTTTCAACCATCACTGAACAGAAGTTGTAAAATGGGTAGTATCTGGGTATCAGTAACATCTTCTATATATGCTAAAAAATGCTGAGAGTCCAAGATATATATATATAATTTAAAACAAACTCTAGATTTAATCTAAAAAGTAAAGACATGAGTTATTAAGGCTAAAATATTCCACACAGTACAGCACAATATGTTCTAGTCTATGATGACTCTACCAGAAATAGAGTCACAAGACACATCCCAAAATATTTGTTTTGCTGCAAAATCTTATCAAATATACAATTATCAAATGTGACATAGTTGTTTGCCCCACAGACCCTTTTGGTTGTGAAGCAAAGGGTAGGAACTAAAGCTGAGGAATTTTTTTCTTCTTTGTACTTTTTAAAAACTTTTTTTAATAATAAAGACTTTTTTGATATATTGCAGTTGTAAAGAATTTTATTTTATTTTATAAACTATGTTTATTTCATAAACCAGAGAGATCAACTAAAAATGGGAATTAAAGTTGTAATTACTACTATTTACTACTATGAAAAGCTCAGAATTCAATTTGGGTCCTATAGCATACTAATCAGAAGTTTAAGATTAACAATGTATTAGACTATGTGGAGTATTAGACAACTCCATACCACGTCATGTGTTAGTCAGAATACTTATTCTGATCCCCCTACAACTTTGGCTGTGAGAAAGTTTTATTTTCTAATACATAAGACTGTAGTAAATACGAGTAAAAAATAGTTATGAATGTGATCCCATTAAAGCTGTCTTTTAAAGGCATTGAAATGATCACATAAATTAAGTTAGTATGTGTAAGTCTTTGAAACTTGTGCCTATTTATTCTTTACGTAGTCTAAGTTAGTAATGGAATTGGCCAGCTGTCTGGCTTTGCTTTCTTTTTAAGATGTATGCCATACTCATGTTAATATGCTTAAACCTTCCTTTTTCCAATTTGCCTGATTTTTGATTCATGTGCAAAGTTGTGAATCAGATTAAATTGCCTAAATGAATCCTCACACTCCCCCAAACTTCCTGCGTGTTTGCACCCTGTCTGTTTGAACGTTTATATTTAGCATTCTCAAACATGCCCAGGGAGTAAGAAATATACAACAAAAACATCTGTTCCTCTTGGCAAAACTATTTCATGCTTTTTTACTTTTGCAGGGTCAAGAAAAATACCTAGGGACCATTTTTATATCTCAGAGACTTAACATTTCTTAAAAAAAAAAAAAAAAAAAAAATTAGCCTAAGTGCAGTGATTTAAACATCCAGACACACACCCAAACACACACACACACACACACATTCTCTCTCTCTCAGAAAAATATACACAAGTGATGAGATTCATAAAAACATTTTTTTCTCCTGTTTCAACATGTGATTTCTCCTCAGCAGTTTTACCAGTTTACTGAGAAACTGCTTGACCTGTTCATCTTTGGGCTGTCCCATCCCTGCCCTCCCTCAGCCTACCTTTAGATTTTACATAGTATAAGCATGAAGAAAATGTTTCTAAAATAAAAGCAAATTTTCTTTGATGCCAGCTTATCTGTTGCTCCTCCGCTAGCTAAGGTCAAAACTGTAAAGCTTATTTATACCTTTTGGCAAGGCTGACGGCTGAATTTGGTTTTTAGAAATATGCTCTAAAGGTCAGGGCTGAATGTGGGGTGGTGGTTCCTAGTTCTTACTAGGCCAGGCCTCAAGTGCACATTTTCCATTTTGAGCAGCCTTTTCGGGGATACCTTAGGGAAAGAAGTGATCATTTCACATCTCTCCTCTCTGTCCAATGCCCTGTTTAGAAATTTAAATGTACCTAAGCCTGTGGGGCCAATTAATTTTTTGAAGCCAGAGGGTAACCTAAGACGAGACAAAGACTTTAATATTATTATTTACTTTATATTGAATATCTCCAGCATAGTATAATCTTTTGCTTGATAGAAACAAAATTGTTGCCAGCTATGCTGAGAAATCATAAATGTCTTGCTAATGGGAAGTGGCTTTAAAGGATAGGGGCATTCATGTCATGTTAATTAGGGTTTGACAGACTTTGAATTCCCGGATCTAAAACTGCCAGGTATGAGAACAATTAATCCAGTGCTGATCTAAGTTGTATGGTGTTAAACAACTATAAGAGAGTATACCGACTTTTATCATCACCGTGGACGGGGTTGGTTGGTAAAAAATAATGGCTCTAGGGAGAACATTTTTAGAATATGCCTTACTGTTAGCAAAACTGAGATGCTCTTTATATGATAGTTAGTGAAAGGCTTGACACCTGGTAAACACTCAGTAACTAGTAGTGGCTTTTATCAGTATAAAGACCAAAACCTTGGGTTATAACACCTGTAGATGAGGAGTATGACTTTTTACGATTAAACTTAATTTTGAGCCTCTGCTCTATCAAATGCCCAAAATTGAATTTTAGTAAGTTGTTCATCTTAGTTCATAAAGTTGTCTCTTTTGGGGACTTAATTAAGGGCAAGACTAAGGCCAATACTTGGGAGGGGAGGATGTGTATCTAACCCAGGTCATGATCATGTATTTATAATGGTTTCTACCATGAAGTCCTTCACCACTGCTCATTGGTGATGGGTCCACAGAAGTTGAAGCAACACATTGCTTCATCCTGCCATGAGGGTCCACATCTGCCAGATTCCAGGGTCCTATTTACACTGCTTTCAGCTGCTGAGGAAAACCTCTCTGGGCTGCCTGATTCATGACTGGTGCAACCATGGCTTCTATCTAGTTGCCACAGAGCTGACAGCCTACAGTGCTCACGTAGAAATTTCTTATACTCGCACACTAGTCTAGAAAGGGGAGACTTCTTACTAGCTCATGAGCCTTAGCTGAACCACTTTTTGAATTTTCCAAATTAAAGTTTATCTTTTGCTCCCATCCTCACCCTAGAATTTTTATATGGGAGAAAAAAGTCCCTTCTATTAATTACTAGCATCTAAAACTCTTGTTTTATTTCTTTATTGTTCACTTTTCTGGGTTAATTTATCTACTATTAGAGGTGATGGTAGAAAAGAGGTAACAAGAAGCACCATAGAAATTAATTCTGACTGCCTTTTTCATCTTTTGAATCACAAATAATAACAATTTTAACTTCCAAGTGATTCAGAATTTAGCCTCTTAAAGCTTCAACATTTCGGCTTTTGACATGAAAATAATTTTGTCTTGCTTTTTTCTGTTTACTTTATATTGAATAAATAAATAAACAAACCCTCAGAAAGAATGAGGGGAGGGTAAAAGCAAAATTGAAACCTGAAAATATTACCCTGCCCCACATGTATCATACTTACCGATGGCTACCATCAAAGCATCCCATGGAGAGTGTCTGGTGCGATGAGCATGCATGTTCATGCCACGCAGAATTGTCTGAGTCTTCTCTTCCTTTGTCAACGGATCCTAGAAAACTCCCCAGTGAAGCTGTGGGTCCAGGCTGGGAGAGAGAAGGCAGAGTAGGAACAGTGGATGACAGACCGTTGCTGTCTGTGCCCAGAACGTTATGTGCTGGGGTGTTAGATGATGCCCAGGTCAACATGGGTAGCTCAGGTCATGTGGTCATTTTAAGGCTTACATTTAAGTCTTCAGTCTCTACTAATGTCCAACACCAGGTCAAGAATTGTTTCTCAAAAAGAGAACAATTGTCTTTGGAGGATGACAGGGCTTTACTCTGTAAGTCCAAGGGCCTGCAATGTGATTTACGTATAAGGGGCTGCCCAAGTCTCCAAAACCTATCCCTGCTATTCACTGTCACTTCAAACGCCATCAATCTGCTGGATCATGTGTCACAAGTGGTAGATCTGCTCGCATGGCAGTCTGGAACTATGGTACATCCTTTCCTCGTTCTCAGCACAATGCAAAACCAGAAGCTTTTCAGTCACTTGGTCAATGGGCAAACCCACTTATTTATCTGGTAATGCAGTGAGTGGATTAACATACCCAAAGGAGACATACATTGCTTCCCTAATCAAGTAAGTCCCCCTTAGCATCATGCCTCCTTTTTGATTGTAGGAGGGTCCAAATGCAGCTGCTCATCCCTCACCTTAGAAGGTGTATATGCCCACAACATAGGATTCCTGGGACATTTCACTGTGGGTGTAGGTCCTTAGTCATTGTCAGATTTATTTCCCACTTTCTAACACCAAATATCTTAGAAATAAGCCTACTAAATTCTTACTTGATCTATAAAAGCAGGTAAGCTCCAGTTAAAGTGAATAAAAGTCCAACCTGGATCATAAAAACAGAGAGAGATGCCCCCTCAGGTCACCTCTCACACTCTAGCCAGTTTATAGGCCTGGATCCCTTGAATGACAGGTTCCCTTGAAAAAGAACCCTGGTAAACTACCAGATTAAAAGAACAATATTTCCCCATTTTAGTATGTCAAGAACAAAATAAATTTTTGAGAATAATATTACAAATTTTCTTATGCAAGTTTTCCTCTTTGAAGGCTATATGTAAATATTATTTTAAAACTAGCCTACATATGAACAGGTATATTGATAAATTAAATCCTCGATAAAATCTAAGAGATGTTAACCTTAATCCTCACCCAACTGGACCTATGGTCTTTTACTATGTAACAATTCAATGGGGGAAAGAAAATAATCAGAACTTCCAGGAACTCCTGAACCTTAGTTCTGAACTTTCATTGATTCCAAGAGACCTAAAATGTCACTGTGGTTCATGTGAATAAGAGCTATGGAGTCCAGTGGATCAATAAAGTTTTATCTTAAATCCATCTCACAGTGAGTACATTGGGTCCCCAAAGCAACATTTGTGTTCCCATTGAGTTGTTATTTTCGCTAGGAAACCTACTGGTAATCAAGTGTCTATTTATTACTGTGCACTTCCTCCATAATAAAATTTGCCTTTTTTATGGCACTCACTTTAAAAAATATAATTTTGGAAGAGCTTTATTGAAATTTAACTCACATACTTTATAATTCCACCCAAAGTATACATATCCCTTGTTTTAGATAAATCATTACCTCAATCAATTTTAAAACATTCCTATTACCCCACCTCAGATTTCTCTTTTCTGTAGTTATTACCTCCAAATCCTAATTTTCACTCTCTCTAGGCAAAGTATACATTTGCCTATTCTTCAAAATTTACATAAACAAAATTATATAATATGTGGTCTTTTGTGACTGATTTCTTTCTTTTAGAATAATTTTAAGTTTCAACCATGTCACAGCATGTTATAATCTGTATACAATTTTTCAGTCCAATTCTTATGGCTTAATGATATTATTTTTTTTTTTAGAGATACTACACTGTTAATCCAGTGTTCATTAATGAATATTTTGCTTGTATCCTAATTGTAACCATTATGAATAATGCTGCTGTGAACATCACATGCAATTTTTTGTGTTAACATACATTTTATTTCTCTCAGATATTCATCTAGGAGTGGAGTTTTAGAGTGTATCTTAAATTGATGTTTAACGATTTGAAGAACTATCAAACTGTTTTTCAAATTGTCTAAATCTCCCAGCCCTTTTGTTGTTGTTGTTGATTTGTTTAGCCATTATAGTGGTTATAAAGTGGTGTCATTCGGTTTTGATTTTCATGTTCCCTATGGCTGGTGATGTGGAAATCACGTCTTCTGTTTATTCAGTACTGGTATGTCTTCTTTAAGATGTATGTATTCCAATCATCTGAGCATTTTTAATTGGATTACTTGCTTTTTTTGTTTTGTTTTTGAATTGTATCATTTCCTTATATATTTTAAACGCAAGTCTCTTATCAGATATGTTTATAAGAATGGAACCATATTTTGTTTATTCATTCGTCAGAATGGCTTACTTATACCTATTGGGTATTATAAAAAATGCTTCTGTGAATATACATGTGCAAGTTTTTGTGTACGCATATGTTTTAATTTTTCTTGGTTGTATACCTGACAGTAGTATTGTTGGGTCAACAATTACCTCTATGTGTAACATATCAAACAGTTGTCAGACTATTGTCCAAATGATGGAACCATTTAAATTCTCATTTGAAGTGTACAAAGACTCCGACTTTTTGAAATGCTTGTTGATACTCATGATGGTCTGACATTTTGATAGCTGTCTCTCTGAAGATGGAGTGATCTCATTGTAGTTTTTATTAGCATTTCTTTAATGAAAGATGATGTTGAACACTATTCACGAGTTTATTGGCTGTTTGTATGTCTTCTTTGGAGGCACATATATTCATGTAGTGTTCACTTTTATAACAGCCTACTAAAATGAATGAGAACACCCATATCAGTTTTATTTTAAATTTACCATCACAGGGTACAAATAACCACTCAGCTTTGATTCATAATATCAAAAAAAAAAAAAAAAAATCCAAAGCAACACTTTTTTAATGGAAAAAGTAGACTATGTAAAAATAAAAACTGGCATAAGGCCTTTAAAAAAATGTTTTAATGATAATCTAGACAGTCCCCAGCTTAGGATACCCTGATTTATAATTTTTTACTGTATGATGATGTGAAAGTGACTCCATACTTTAAATTTTTACATTTGATTTGAAATTGTTATTATAAAATAGGCTTTGTGTTGTTATATGGATTTGCCAAAGTATATACTAATATAAATGTTCTGACCATGTTTAAGGTAAGCTAAGCTAGCTATGATATTTGGAAGGTTAAAACCATCCAAATATCAAATATCAAAAATTGATATTTTCAACTTACAAATGGGTTACCAGTATATAACCTCATTGCAAGTTTAGGAACATCTGTATAATTCTAAAATATATATGAAAATAGATGAAGCCATTTTGAAATTGAAGAACTACATTTGGGATTAAAACTACTTGATTTCACCATTTGTTGAAATGCTTAATTTTATTATAAAACTATATTATTGCCCAAAATATACACAAACATATCAATAGAACAAAATAGTGTTTCTACCTATATAGACATCAGAGCAGATTTTCAAAAGTAGTGCTGGAACAATTGTCTATACAATCCCATCCCCCTCATAAAAAATTTTTGTATACTTTGAAACATACAAAAATTAACTAAAACATATCACTTGTCAAATATCAAATCAAAAACTACAAAAATTCTGAAGTAAACATAGAAAAAATAATTGTGAACTTGGTTCAGAAAGAATTTCTTAGGTACGCTGCCAAAAATATGATCCAAGGGAAAAAAATGTTAAATTTGACTTTATCAAAATTAAAATCCTCTGTTCATTGAAAAACCATAGAAAGGAATGAAATGAGCCACATACTTGAACAAGTATTGGACATACAGGGTGGCACATGAACTTCAGAGCTACCCTGTATAAAGAATTATTGAAATGTAATAAGAAAAAAAGGAACTAATTTTTTTAAAAATGGGCGAATGATTCGAACACTGTAACCAAGAAGTACATAAAGTAATATTTAGTCATTATAAACATGCAGATTTTAATCATACTGATATACAACTACAGATCTATTGGAATGGTGAAATTTTAAGAAAACTATGTCAAGTCTTGGTGAGACTGTGGAACGTTTAGTAATTTCATACCTTGCATATGGAAAGGTAAATTGGTATAACCACTTTGGAAAATACTTTAAGAGTTTCTTTTCCTATTAATCCTACACCCGCCATATCACTCAGATATTCCCCTCCTAGGTATTTACCCAAGAGATGTAAAAACATGTGTCTGTACAAAGATATGAGTGTACATTCATAGCACCTTATTTGTTATAACTCAGAACTGAAAAAGCCTTCTCAACAGGTGAATGGATGCACACATTTTAAAATATTCATGCATTTTATTTCTAAACAGCAATACAAACAATTAATTTACTGCTATATAAACAAAATGGATGCATTACCTCTATATAATTATGCTATGTGACAGAGCCAGCCCCCATTCCAAAATACATAAGTATGATAACATTGATATAAATGTTATAAAATGCAAGCTAATCTTTAAATAGAAAATAAAAAAGGTGATACATAATATTTGCTCTAAAGTTGGTATTTAGTGCTCAAAAGTTGGCAGTCTTTTAGTATCCACATCTGAATAACTGTGGATACAATTACAACTTGAAAATGTATTTCACCAATATTACCAAACCCAAAAACCTGCAATCTAAGTTGTCTGGAAATGCTTTTGATCGATTTTTTTTTCAAACTCGGTAGTGCATAGATGGTGTCATTCCAGAGTAATTCAGAGCTTTTATGACTCTCATACCTTTGCTAAAGGTTTTGGCAAGTTCTTCTGAGCGGTAGATAAAAAGAAGGGACATCAAGGAAGCATACTGGAGCACTCACATTGTGGAAGAGGAGTTTCAGCTCTTTGAAGAATTGAAACAGGTGGGGAAAAGAATGAAAATACACTCATAAATATATTCCCCAGTCGAAAGCAGTCAGTCATTCTAAGAGAAATATGCGTGAAAGGCTGTGTGATTTCCAGTACCCTTAGCATCTGCTGCTCCTACTGGTTGGAACAGGCCAGCATTGTTATTTCCATAATGATGATTATTAAATGTGGGCATGAGCATAAGGCAAGGTATTGGATCAATGAGCAGGTACACATAGGAGACATTTTAAAGTTATTTCTCTGTAACATACAGCCAACTTATAGGCTGTACAATTGTAAAAGACTTGTTCAGTGTCCAGTAATACTCAGCATGTAAAACATCAAAACAACATACGGTTGTCAGAGCGCTCATTTAAAGTGGCAGGGAGTGAATGAGTGAGACATATATTTGTTTTTCAAGAATATAGTAAGGCTTATATATTTGCCATATGTTTCACTGAATTTAAAGCTGCCCTGTTACATCTTGGTCTTTTGTGTGTTGGGTATTATAAGACAACTTAACACTGACTATTTAGTAAAAAAGGAACAAAAATTGAATAACCAACCAAAAGAACATAAACTTTAAAAGGTCGCTGCAAGAGAGAAGAACGCATATAAAGGAAAAAATACACAAATAATTGAGTAATAAGCAATAAATAGTCAAGATTTATTAGAGTTTTGTCTCAATAACAATTATTCTACTGGAAAATTTTATAAAAAGGAGGTAAGGAGAAAATATCAATTTAAATATCTTAGCATATTTAAATTGATGAATGAAAATTATCTAAGTAGCTTTTAAGATCAGAAAGGTTATTTTCACCTAGCTATTTAAGTATTATTTCTGTGGCCATATCTTCATATTATATTTATATTTTTTGAGGCTGATCACAAAGTAGGAACTCTACAATATACCTGTATCTGTCCTTATACCTCAAATCTTTTTTTTTCCCCTCCATGATTTAATAACATGGCCTTTCCTTCATAATAGACTGGTTGTCTTGTTCTCTATTCCTTTCCAGAATCTCTACATTCTTCCCTCATATTCTGAATTCTTATTTCATATACCTGTATAAGATATTTTAATAGAAAATTTATCATTTTGACTCCCATACCCAACTTTCGTATGCCAGTCTTATCTCCCATAAACCCAGAAATGAATACCATGAGGCATGGACTATGGATAAAGTCATTCTTATTTTTGTCAATAGTATTTTGTTTAACAGCTGAACCTAAAGAGTCCTAGGGTATGTTCTAAAAGAAAATGTAGGGAACATATATGCATTCCTAAACAAATACATGGGAGAAATAAGTAGAGCTTCAGACTTATAAGACTCATTTCTAGGCCATATCCTTAGGAATATGATCCTTTGTTGCAGGAGGGCTAAAAGTGACATCTTGAATTTGAGATACAATAACAGTTGGCCCTAATATCTACAAATATTTATAAAAACTAAATAAGATAAAAATATAGCAATTCTAATGCCACATGCAGGTTTTCTGTGTCATGATGGATAAAATCAGCTAATGTATTAAAAAGCACACTGTTTCTTTGTTCTAGCCTACTCAAAATCTGAATACTGGGTACTGTAAATATGAAATTGAATAATCCATAATAAGAAATAGGGTTTTATAGAAACCATCATTCTGTGCATACCAATAATTTGTGATTTTTTTGGTGAAATAATGTGAAATATTGATAGTATTATAAACCGAGTTTTATTCACATAAAATTTCTTTAGAACTGCAGCTTTCAATATTGAGTGTGTGTGTATGTGTGTGTAACTGAGAATTGTAGTAAGTTACTAATTACACCATAAAGCAGAACACAAATGGATATTTCTAGGAGTTCATGAGTTTTTATGCTTAAAACAAAAGTCTTGCAAAACAGCAAGGTTATCCCTAATTATATGCAGTGAACACTGGTTGTTCTTTTCTTTCTTGGTCTCTACTACTTCCAGGGTATTATAATATTCTTTTATGTGGCATGGAGTGGAATAGTAATAAAGTATAACACCTGCTCTGAAGACATTTTAAATAAATGAAAAAAACAAGTCCATAGTAACAGCATATATTTGCAAATCTTATACCTCTTAAAAACTTTTATACAGAATGTGTAAAGAGCACTAAGGACTCGATAGTGAAAAAACCCTCAATTCCAGCAATATATTTGAGCATATATTTCACAAAACAAGATGACAGATGGAAAATATACAGGTAAAAAGATGCTCAATAACATTAGCCAATGGGAAAAGGCAAATTAAAACTACAATTTGATACAACTGTAAATCTATTAAATGGAGAATCTGAACTGAAATTCTCACGCATTGATGGTGAAACAGTTTGGCAGTTTCTTAAAAAGTTTAACAAATAACTGCTTTATGATCAAGCCCCTACCCTCCAAGATATAACTAAGGAGAAATAAAACTACGTATGTCTATTCAAACATGTACACAATGTTCACAGAAACTTTTTTTTTATAATAATTAATCTGAAATCAACTCCATTGATGATCAGGTGGTAAGTATACAAATTATGATGTAGCTTCCAATGAATACTTCTCAGGAGTTCAAAGAAGGGAAGAAAGGGACTAATACACATAAAGGCATAGAGAAATATTAAAATAAACAGGAAGTCACCAAAAATTTGAAAATTAAGCAACGCACATTTTAATAACCTCTCAGTCCTTGAAGAAATCAAAATTGAAATGAGAAAATATTCTGAACCAAGAGAAAATACAGCATATCAAAACTTAGCAGTGCTTAAAAGGGATGTTCATAGAAGTAAATGTATTGTGTTAAAAATACTAATAAATATATTAAACAAACAAAAAATAAAATAATTGTGCTGAGGAAAATGCCAGACCAAAAATTTACATACTATGTGATTCCAATTCATAGAATTTATAAAATGTAAAATCATTCATCATAACAAAAAGCAGGTGAATTATCTTCTGGAGATGGGTGTGAGAGGGAAGTGGGAAGGAGAGGTAACAAGTAAGCATGAGAAAGCTTTGGGGAGTAGTAAAAATAATATTTACAAATATATGATATTTATCTTGATTATGTGGATTGCTTCCAAATATTATATATAGATTATATATTTATATATTGAATTACATATAAATATATACAGTCCCTTGAATGTTAATACTCAATAAAGACAACAATTGTTGATGATGTTATTACTGATAATTTCCCAATACTAATGTATAGCATACTTTTGGACCACAAATTTGATAAACACTAAGAATACCAACTAGAGACAAAATACATACTAAATCTGGAGCATCATGGTAATAATTGTTTGTGTAAAAGACAAAACTTAAAAGCTACTAATAAAGAAGCAGCAACAAGACATCAGTTTGCTTGACAGAAACAATGGAGGAACAGAACTGCCATTCTAAATCTCTACACCCAGCAAGTTAACTTCAGAACATGATTTAAAAAAAAAAATACATTGAAGAGAAAAAGAGTAAAAATTCATCAGTACATACTCAATACATGATGTATAGGCAGAAGAATAATTTTCACTTGTCAAATGCTGAATATTAATAATTTTTTGCAAACTTTTCCAGAGAATAAATTAAATAATGAATAACCATTTTCAACATAGTTAAACATAAACTTCTGACCACACTAAGTAATGACAAAAATGTGGGGAAACTGGAACCCTCACATATACCTGGTGGATGTGAAAGGTAGAATAAATGTTTTGTTAACCTCCTACTCAGAATCTGTTATGGTTTATTTCATAATCCAGTGGTTCCACTCTTTATTTAATTACAGAAAATTTGAACATATCTTCATAAAAGGACATGTCCAACACCATTCTATGAAACATTCTCTGTAACAGGTAAACAAGGAAGGAAATAAAGAGACCATCAATATTAAAATACGTAAGTAAATGTGGTGTATTCAAGTAGTAGGTAACAGTAAGAAGAATGATTGCGTTGTAGCGTCACACAAATATTTATTTTAAAATAAGACAAATGCAAACATAAATGTGATTCCACTTAAATAAAGTTTAAGACTAGTGAAAGCTGCTCTGTATTCTTAGAAGTCAAGATGGGAGGTTTCGTTGAGGCAGGAGAGAGTGGGTGACTGATGAGAAGACAGAGGGCCCCACAAGTGCTAATGCAGCTCCTTTTTTATTTGTGTGGTGGTCACACAGATGTGCTCAACTTGTAATATTTTTTGAATGGTATACTATTAATTCATGCATTTTTTATGTATGGCAATTTTAATTTTAAAAGTTTTTGAAATGACATTAATATACAGTAAGATCAATCAAATAATAAGAAAAAGGTCTTGGGAATTGAACACATAATAGCAAACAAAATCAATAGAACACTTTAATGATAAATGTCATAGAATTTCATTGAAGTATAACAATTTTAAATGTTATGGAAAATAGACGGTAAATGTTAGGAAAGTCAGAGTATCAGAATAGGAACCAACTCCAGATACGAGGGTTATTGGAAATAAATTAGAAAAATCTGTCAGGTTAAAAATGATCAAATACAATTATGTATCACTTAATGACGGGTATGTTGAGAAACACAAAATGAGGTGATTAAGCAAACACAGAGTGTACTTTCACAAACTTAGATTATAGCCTGCTACATACCAAGGCTATATAATATAGCCAGTTGCACCTAGGCTATGAGACTCTACAGCATCTTACTGTACCTAATACAGTAGGGAATTATAACACAGTGGCATTTGTGAGTACCTAAACATATTGCAACATATACCAGCACTCTGGGAGACCACAGGAGGTGGATCACTTGAGCTCAGGAGCTCGACACCAGCCTGAGCAAGAGCAAGACACCATATCTACTAAAAACAGAAAAAAACTAGTCAAGTGGTGTGGCTGTTGCCTGTAGTCCTACCTGCTTGGGAGGCTAAGGCAAAAGGATCACTTGAGCTCAAGAGTTTGAGGTTGCGGTGAGCTAGGATGAGGTCACGTCACTAACCCATGGCGATAGGTGAGACTCTGTTTTAAAATACACACACACACACACACACAGAGACCAAATACATTAACCTTATGGGACTACCCTTGTATTTCAGTCCCTCCTTGGCAGGTGTGTCGTTGCACAGTGCATGACCACAAAGAATGCTAGAAAAAAATAAGAATTTAAGAGAATGTTACTGAAGATTGAAAGTGCTCTGTCTCTAGCTCAGTTAGTAAGAAAGGACCAGCAAGCCATAGTGTTATATGTTTAAGATTATCAAAATATAAAAATCAAATTCTAAAAATTTTTTAAAAGAATAAAAATCACATAAAAGTATCAAGAGTTCACAGCAGCTCTGTAAGTTAGAAAATTGTAGCACAAAGGCTTTAAAATCCTCTGGTAAAAGATGTTAATCTTTACATGTTTTGGCACTAAACGAGCTATCATTCAAGTTGAGAGTGAAAAAGATCATTGTCGGACACTTATACTTCTGAAAATATTTAGTTCTTATGGAACATTTCTTAAGTGATTTGGCAAAAGAAGAGGGTAAACCAAGTAAGACACACATGTGGAATTTAAGAAGTTGGGTTCACCTCGAGAGATAAACAAGGGAAATATCAGAATAGTATCTGCGTAGCAGAAATTGAGAATAATCTTAAGTGAGAAGAAGGGCATGTAAATTTCAGTTTCTGAGAAAAATTAAATGGAATGGATCTGATCAGGCCGAAGGACATAATATGTTTTGAAGGAGAGAGGTACAGAGACACTTACAACAAAAGAAGCAGTACCCGGAAAAGCAGGGAAACAGAAAACTAATTCCATAAAAAGATTTTTTTCACAAGCAGTTTTCTAATTTATAAATATTAAATAATTATCATATAAGCAATAACTAACCGACTTTTTATATAACTCCTATTTATTCAGGAGTAGAAAAGATGAGTGGACATGTAATGAAAGAGTTACATCCTCTTCCTCACCGTCGACAAGTTGCCTAAAGTTGATAAATGAAGAAGTAGTGTAAAGGCTAAAATATAAAGGCAGATGTTATAGGCAATAACTTGGAAGTACAGGCGATTTTCCTTGGTGAGCAAAAAAGATGAATTTTTTTTTATTACACTCTGTTAGTACAGTTTGACTTTTAACGTTGTGTGAGCATAGTCTGAATAAAATATGATAATAAAAAGAAGGGAGGCAAAGGAGATTTTTTTCTTTAATTCTATTTCATAGAACATTACTATCTGAATAGTTGTCAGAAAATATTTCGGAGTGCTAACTCTAACACAGAAATTTTTTTTGATACATGGGATAGTAGAGAAAGTAGAAAATTTAATGCAGAATGGGGCAAGGGAAGCGACTATTAACTGTTTTGTTAATCTTAGGTAGGTGTGCAAATCTTTTTAATTTTCGGTTAAAGTGATGAAGCAGAAACTTGGAATTCAGTTAGTGTAATCACGAGGCATTAGGCTGTTACAAAACAAGGAGGAGGCAAATAAGAATTGGGAGTGAGTCTTAAGATGTAATAAAATGATGATAACTTTGGGAAAGAACCTACTGTAAGTTCTGAGAAACGCAAACACATATGTATGTAGTGATATTCGCCAACACACATAGACACCCTTGGATAATTCAGTTTCTTTTCTGTATCTCCCTTTCCAGTAAAGCACGTTAGGGAGCTGTAACATTTCCTGAAGAAGGGAGCTCGACAAGGTCTTGCTACTATTGGACTCCACCGGCTACTGCAATAGTTTTCTAATTAATGATATTCCTACTCTAGTTCTTAAGTTCCCATAATTCTATTCACTACACAGAACATAGAACACAACTTTCAAAACATTAGGGTCAGCACACTCGTCGGGTAAGAAAATATATAAAATCCAAATACATTTGAATTTCCGTGATCTACTGGAAGAAGAAAGACACTAAGCATCTGGTTGTAACTCATGCTTCATTTCTTATGTTCCTGCTGCTTCTCATTTGCTCACTGAGTTTCAACTTCATTGGCAGTGCTGTTAATAGAATATGTCAAACAGTCTCTGAGGGCTATGTCAGTTTTCCCCTAAATATCATAACTAAAATATCAATATCCTTCAATATTCTTCTTCTTAGATGTATTTTTTGATAATATTTATCACTGCCTCATAATTAAGTTTTATATTTAAGTTTAGATTTTGTTTATCACTGTCCCTTTGCTCCTAATTGAAAATTTGAGGTGATTAAGGCCAGGGATTACTGTTTCACTCTTATGTACCAAGTGTCTGGAAATAACAAAATAGACATTTGGCACATGTTCGTTGGATGAATAATCTTATCATCTCTCATGTGATGTTACACATGATGTGACTTACTCCTTTGTTACCTGTGCCTAAGAGAAATCAGAAGCAAATAGGTTGGAAGTTTTGCTCTGTGAAATTGAAACAATGTAGCTGTAAAGTAGCTTGGGAACTTCCATGTTATCTATTCCATTTGGTAAAGTTCTTCCAGGTTTCATACCTGGAAGTATATAAAAATAAGAAAGAGCTAAACCCATAAGTCACTTTGGCAAATCAATATTTATCCAAACTGCTAACATACTAACTGAAGTATTTTTGTTATTAATATTGTTTTGTAGGGTAGACCTTATGTTTTTTCTCTTTATACTCCATAGACTCAATCTTCAGTTACCAGAGCCCAAGCAAGACAGACAGTGAAAGTAATCTGAAAAGAGAGCCTTTCCAACAAATAAGTTGATTTCTAAGCTATAGGAATATTTTTAACATCACTTGAGTCTTTAGACAGGTATTAAGTATTTCAACAATAATCAAAATCTAGTTTCCACTTGGTAATATAAGGAAATCCACAGGTATGTCCTAAATAGATCTCACTTATTTTCAACATAGTATTTTAAATGTATAAAGAATTTGACATAATTCATAAATATTGCAACATAAAGGAATTTATAAAATACTTTAATTGTAGTAGCCAATATATTAGGCATAGTTCCTCATCCACACACGTGTAGTAGAAACATTATTGGCTATTTTCTATGATGTGAATTAAAACAGGGAAAAAAGGAGAAATATAAATGCCTCATTATTTAGGCTTAGCAGGAATAAAATCAACTCTAAAAAAGAACAAGTATTATTTGGGTTTGTTTTCTCCTCCCTGTGTGTTGTATCAGTCACAGCATGAAAACTAAATTGTACAGTGTGTTTTATTTTCTGTAGACCTTCAACTGTTTTTGTTTTTTACTATTCTTGCTGCCTTGTTTGCCAGTGTATAGTAAGGTTCTCCAAACAACTTGCAGATGTTAACTTGAAAAAAGGTTTCTCCTGAAGAACAAAAAAAGTACCCTCTCTTAAAATTTCTATACTTTCCCAAAGGTCAAAACCCTTAAGAAACTCACAAGCTCTATTTCACTAATAGATAAACAAAGGTAAGCATTTCTCCTCATTTGAAAGCTACAAAAACAACCTTTGTTGTTTTTCATTCTTATAGCACCACTGTCATACTTTAAAGACCTTGAAAAAAATAATTCTTCGTTTTATATGGAATCAGAAAAAACCTCAGATAGCCAAGCCATTACTCAGAAATAAAAACAAATCAGTAGGAATCACGCTACCAGATTTCAGACTATACTATAAATCGATAGTGTTCAAAACAGCATGGTACTGGCACAAAAACTGACAGGCAGATGTCTGGAACAGGATAGAGAACTTAGAAATGAATCCAGCTACTTACCGTCATTTGATCTTTGATAAGCCAATTAAAAACATTCAGTGGGGAAAAGATTCCCTATTTAACAAATTGTGCTGGGTGAACTGGCTGGCAACCTGTAGTTGACTGAAACTGCACCCACACCTTTCACCATTAATTAAGATAGACTCTCACTGGATTAAAGATTTAAACTTAAGACATGAAACTATGAAAATATTAGAAGGAAGTGCATGGAAAACACTTGAAGAAATCAGCCTGGGAGAACATTTTATGAGGAGGATCCCGCAGGCAATTGAAGCAACACCAAAAATACATTACTGGAATCTGATCAAACTTATAATTTAAAATGAGGACTTCAAATTTGTTATAGAAACTTGCTGTATTGTCTCACACAAATATCTAAATGAAAACTGAGTTTTAATATGAATTATGCCACATTGCTTGGAACACTTTGTTATCACTAGTTGTTCTTTTAGTATCCTTAATATAGTTTTGATAGGAAAAAATCTGAAAAAGTCGATGGGCCTATTGTTTTGTCAGCTAATGTGAAAATATCTTAGCAATAGTTATAGGGAATCAGATTTTTATTATTCTTATCTTATTTATATATTTATTTATTTATTTTTGAGACAAAGTCTCACATTGTCACCCTGGGTAGAGTGCTGTGGCATCATAGCTCACAGTATGAACTCAAACTCTTGGGCACAAAGGATCCTCTTGCCTCAGCCTCCTGAGTAGCTGGGACTAGAAGTGCCCATCACAACACCTGGCTGTTTTCAGAGAAAGGGCCTTGCTCTTGAACTCCAGAACTTAAGCTTGTCTTGAACTCCAGAACTTAAGCAGTCCACCTGTCTTGGCCTCCCAGATTGCTGGGAAACGTGAGCCACTGTACCCAGCCTATTTTTATTTTTTATCCCCTCTTGAGGAAAAAAAAAAAAAAGCACGTTTGTGATGTGCACGCTTGTTTTTTGTTCTCTAGGGATTCAGTTCTATGAGGAGTCATGTTTTATGGAGAAAAATTTAGCAAGACTATTTTGATAGATCCACTTTATTATTCTCATTTTTGTTTTAAATAGTTTATTATTCTTATTTTTGTTTTAAATAGTTTTCAAAAATGGATCCTGCATTATGAAAGCTGTTGTATAAATCCTTTAATATACTTGCACATACTGAGGTCTGCTCACTTATATAAAATAAGAAATGGCACATAATTGAAAGGATGGAATTTTCCTAGAGAGAGGGAGATAACATTACAGATATATATGGCACCTCAGATGACATTATTAAAATGAAATGCAAGCAGTGAACACTTTTCTTTCTATTGGGATACTCTAATAAATTGCGAAGTCAGATTCAATTATGGGTCATGATTTGTTTTTATAATAATGTTGCTGGTTACTTTTGTATTATAATAATTTCTAATAATTAGAGGTATGGAAGAATATTCTAATACTGTGTTTGACATACAGTTTGTACTGCCAAAATAGTTGCTATGCCTATTGCTGAATCTGGATCTTTATAAGTCATACAAGTATGTTAAAAAAAAAAAAAAAGCTTACCCCCTCTTCCATTTGTAGAAAATTCAATTTCTTACAACAGCTGTGTAATGCAAAATTTCTACAATTGCTGTATGGGGAATTGTGATCAATTTATTATAGGAATGTCTGAGTAAAATAGAATACTCAAAAGACAGATTGAGTTTCTAAATTCAGAATAGTTATCCCAACAAAAATTATACAAATTCATTGTAATGGTTCATTTAATCAAATAGAGGATATTTGAATATAAAACAATGCTCTAAATTTAGGCCTACACTGAATGTTATAATATTCAGTGTGCTTGTATAAATAATAAAAATAATTTGGGGACACTATTTTCCAAACAGTGTTGTGCACAGTAAATAACTGAAACATATCACAATAAGGTTACTGGTCAAATAGATTTGGGTCCATGAAAAATTCAAACTATGAAAAGCATCTAGAAAAAAATATAGGAGAAAATCCATGTAATTTGGGGGTTTGGTGATGAGTTTCAGTTAAAACTCTGAAAGTACAATAAATAATACAATTGATAAGTTAACTTCATTAAAATTAAAAATGTCACTATGAGAAAGGCACTGCTAGGCAAATGAAAAGCTATGAACTGAGAGGGAACTGTTTTAAAAAACTATGAAATATTTTTCCAAAAATGTTAAGTGTAAAGAACCCTTAAAACACAACTATAAGAACCAACCCTGCCAAAAACAGGCAAAAGAACACCTACCTCAGCAGAGACGATACACAGTGAATTACCACATGAGAATATGTTTAACATCTCATTTCATAAGGACATTTTAAATAAAAACAGCATGGGATGCTACAATACAAATCATCATTTGATAACAACAAATGCCTCCGAAGATATAGAGCACCAGAAATTTTTATTCATTGTTAAGGGATTTTAAACACGTCTAGCCGCTTAACAAAGATGGTTGGGATGTTTCTTACGAAGCTTAACACAATCTTACCACATGATCCAGCAATCACTCTGCCCACTGATATGAGAACTTAGGTACACAGACACCCTCCCCCCCCAAATAAATACCTGCACACCAATGTTCATGGATGCTGATCATAGCAAATGGTGGTATAGCCATACAATGAAATATTATTCTTAACTGAAAAAACATAAGTTACTGAGCTACAGAAATACTTGGATGAATCACAAATGTATATTGGTGAGTAAAAGAAACCAATCTGAAAGGCTACACGCTGTGTATTTTCAATTATATGACATTTTGACAAAGATAAAGTATAAAGATTCTATAAATATTAAACTTTGGGAAGAGTGGTGAAGCATGGGAGAAACTTCATAGTGGGGGAGCTATTCTGAGTGATATTGTGATGGTGAACACATGACATGTGTGTGTCCAAGTCCAGATAACATCAGAGAATAAAGTGAACCTCATGTATGTAAATTTTACGGAAAATGTTTAGGAGATTGGGGAATTGCAGAATAAATGAAAAATATGAAAAAATAATTTAACTGTATTATAAATATGAAAAACAACCTTTCTAAAAAGGGTATGGGGGAAAAATGGTGCTGAGCTAGGTAATTTTGGAGATGAGTGGAGTCTGGAAAGAGTAAGGGCACCTCCTGTCTAACAGTACCTGGGTACATTGACCAAGTTCTTCCCCACCCCTTTCCTCACACAGAAGAATTCTACATAATACTTGTTGCTGAACCTGCTCTCAGGGAGATTGTTGGTACTTCCCCATTTGTCAAGTATAGACTATACACAAAGTCTTTACTTCCAAAGAGCAAAATATGGAAAAGGATAAAGTCATTAATTTTATAGTAGGGAAACTTATGCACTATATCAGTCAGGTGATAAAAGTTTATGTCAAATATAAAATGCCATGCTGTTGATTTACCACAATTTACCACAGTAGAAATAGCACTTTACTTCTGAGGTTGTCCTAATAAGAACACACAATTCCAATCTACTCATGAATAAGACATCAACAAAATCCTAGTGAGGGATCTTCTGCAAAACACCTGATTAATAATCATTAAATTGTCAACCCATCCATACCAAGATAAATCTGAGAAACTGAAATAGTCAAAAGAAGCCTAAGGAGCTATGACTACTCAATGTTACCAGGCAGTCTAGATGTGATTCTAAACAACACAAAAGGGATATTAAGTAATCTCAGAACAAATGAATAAAGTATGGACTTTAATTTATCAATATATTCTATTAACTGTAACAAATATACCATATATGTTACTAATAGGAAAAATAGGGTGCATTATATGTGGAACTTTGTAATATCTGCAGAAATTTCCTGCAAATCTAAAATTATCCTAAAAGAAACATTGTTTTAAAAAATGAAAGCAACTCTACACCTGTGGCGACAAGCAAAATAAATGGAAGAAAATCTCTTGCTTTAAGTTTATATGAAAACTGGCAATATTGAACATAGATGACCTCAACGTTTAATTAGAAAGCTAATAAAACAACTTAGTAAACTAGTATGGTAGAATAAAAAATTAATGAAGATAAAAGCTCAAATTAATTGACAATGAAACCAAGAAAAATAGACTGGTTCAATAACTCCAAAAGTTGTTTCTTTGAACTCATGAAATAACAAAAAGAAAACATTGAAAATTCTTCCCATGGAAAAATAAACACAATTAAAATGATTATGAAATAATTTAATTAAAATAATGTAGAGTCACAAAGTATAAACAATAATCAAAGTCTGAATTTCTTACAAATACAGATACAGCCAGAAGTTAACCAGCTCTTGTTTCCTAACTTCATTGCTGCTGTAATTAGTTAGTGCTTGATGTTACTATCCTCTGGGACAGATGCAAGATTATATATGTAACGTCTCCCCACTACATATATAGATAATATTATATGGTATCTATATATAATATAGATATAATATAGATATGTTATCTATAATATGTATAGTTGCAAATCCCAAGATTTGAGATTCTGGAAATACCTTAGTTGTCAAAAATCCCAAGGACTTGTGCTTACAGAGCCAACATTGCTGTGAGTGCACAGGTAACATTACTGCTGTAAATTTTAAGACTGGTCTTTGAGGTTTTTTTCTGAATGCATACCAGAGACCTGCTGACACCAAGCAGACCCATGGACAGGCATGGGAATGGACTTAACAGTGGTGACACTCCCCTTGTCCCCTCAGGAAACCTCCCAGCTGAGAAGGTAATTTCTTCATCCCATCTTTTGACCTGGTACCCAGAGTAATAAACATTTTCTCCACTACAACCCCTCCTGTTTCAGTATTTTGGACTTCCTTAGGTCATGGATAAGGGACAGGGCTGGTCTGTAACAATCATAGACGAGAAGAAGATTGAAACAATATAAGATTCTAAAAGTTTTAAGACAATTACCATGTAGTTCCAGCTACTTGGGAGACTGAGGCGAAAAGATTGCTTGAGCCTAGGAGTTTAAGTCCAACTTGGACCCCATCTCTTAAAAAAAAGTTCTGAGGAAGTATTGGCAAGATGTAGAAAATTTGTATCAACCTACAACAAATAAGTAAGAACCTATAAAGATAGGAAAAAATCATCCTCTCAGAAAATATCAGATAGAACATTTTCACGTATTAATTCCGCATAATTTTAGTAGCCCATAATGACTATTCTATTTAAAATACTACGGGTCAATACATAAAATGAGATATTTTGTGACTCTTTCTGATCAAAATAAAACAACATAAAGAGTGTAAGATAATTTTGTGTATGAATACAGATGCTGTTTTAGTTCCCGTGTCTTCTGTAACCAGTTACCACACATTTGTTGGCCAGACCATGCTCTCTGGAGGCTCTGAAGGAGAGTCCTTCCCAGTTCCCAGAGGGTACTTAACATTCCTTGCCTTGTGGTTCCCTTCTGTCTTCAAAGGCAAAAATGACTGGTCAAGTCTCAGATTGCATGAATCCGACCAGGACTCTTCTGCCTGCTCCCATGACATTTAAAGGACCCTTGACATTGCATTACCCATCCTTCCATTATAAAAGATAATTTAGTATGTTAAGACCATTTGATTAGCCACCTAAATTTCTTCTGAAACCTTTATTCCGTTTCGACAAGTAACCTGACATAGTCACAGTTTCTAGGAGTCAGGACTGTAGACATCTTGGTGACAAGGGAGGGATTATTAACCATCCCACAAACAGCAAAACCAATTGAGAGGGTATGTATTATACTTAGAAACTGCTAAATTCTCTATATAGTACATTGAATAAGAGAATTCTGAAGCCAGAATTTAAGGAAGTTAAGGTATTTACTCTAGCTGTTATCTAGTGATAATAGATAACAGGAAACCTCTAGTGAAGCTGGGATTTATAACTTGGTTTGTTTGTAAAATAAGGGTAGCAACAACATCTAATTCATAGAACTATTTACAGGATTAAATGATGAATACATGGAATTTACTTAAGACATGGCACATAAGTACCCATGTTCAATACATATTAAATTTTTATCTTTATCTTCTCATAAACCAAGGAAAGTGGCTAACACTCTCATTTTCCAAATAAAGAAAATGGAGCAGAGAATGATCACATGATTTCAAATGTTGTACAGTATATAAGGGTTGAAAATGTATTGTAGAACCAAAGAAATTTGCCACTTGGAAATAATGTCTTAAATTTAAAGTTATATTATTTTATATGATTATTTGCTTATGCTACTTTAAAATGCTTTTCTGCTTACCCAGCTTGTAAAAAAATGAACTTGAACAACTTGAACATAGTTTCTCAGATATGATCCAATTTTTTTTTTTTTTTTTTTTTTGTGCAGTTTTTGGCCAGAGCTGGGTTTGAACCCACCACCCCCAGCATATGGGCCAGCGCCCTACTCCTGTGAGCCACAGGCGCCTCCCCCAATGTATTTTTTTTTTTTTTAATTTTAGTAATGCAATCTTAAAATTGAACTGCAGTTATACATCAAAAATAAAGACTATATTTTGTACCATATAGGTTAAAAAAAATAAAGGCTAAACTTTTCAGCCACAGTTGATAGCTTTGAGCAGCCAGGCGATTGAATTCAGGCCAATGAAATGTGAGTCCAACTTTCACACTATAGTGCTAAAGAAAAGGGATGGACCTTTACTTTCATTTTCCTACTTCCGGCTGATTAAAAAATTCTACTAAGGAATCTTCCTGGATATGTAAGTTACGGCAACATCCTAGGAATAACAAAACAAGATGTAACACATGCACCCTATTTCTAGAGTGTTTTTTATTGCTGTGTGAGAAATAAAAACGTATGACTATTTAAAGTCACTTTTAGTTTGACACTTTTGAATCACTTGAAATTATACACAAACAAATAGAATGTGGTGTTGTATTCTCAGTGTTGCTCAGGCTGGTCTCAAACTCCTGAGTTCAAACTATCCATCCCTCTCCCCTGCCTCCCAGGGATTATAGGCGTGAGGCACTACGCTCGGCCTCAATCCCAATAAAAGCCAAAATTCTACCAACTGTTCCCAAGGCTCTACATGGTCTGGCCTCAGATTCTTCTTTGAATTTATTTCTAGAGTGATTTCTCTTCATTTACTTGGCATTAGTTCTTTTGGCCTTTTTATTATTCCTCCGAAATGCCAGATCCTTAGTCCTTAGCAATGGAGCAATGGCTGTTCCATATATCCAGATAGCGGAGATGTCGTCGTGTTATGTCTTTTCTGGATCATCACATTGGAATTGCAAATCATGTCTTCCCAGCATTCCAGTGATATGCTGGTACCAACTTGTGCAGACTCATGAGAGTTGATTGTAAATATTTTAGAAAATTTGGAAGTTGGTTGACATCTTTGGGAAGCTTGAAATTGGCCAAATTGGAAGTATTTACTCCATGGAAACTGGAAAACATTATAAATCAGGAATTTTTTCAACACTGGTTTTAAAATATTTTCTGGTTCCTGCTACCTTTTTAATGGTATTTATGATCTTCTAAAATACTCCTTAATATGCCTATTTTTGTATTTATTATTTATTTTTTGTCTTCTCTATTAGAATATAAACTGAAAAAATGTCTAAAATGTCTAAAATGTATAGGTATTTTAATTTTGTTCACTGATGTATTTCTCTGGTGTATTTATATTTAGAAAAATGCTGACACTTAGAAATCAGTAATTCCTCTTGAATGAACACGCCATTAACCGTTAATTAGTTTGATGTAAGCATGTCAAATTGTATAAAAAAATCAACACATTGTACCCCACATATGCATAAATGTATTCGTGATCTATGTGTATATGACTTAATAAAAATAAAAAATATATAAATACATTAAAAAAAAAAAAAAAAACATAAGCCATTTGCTTTACCTGGAAAAAGATGCACTCAAAAGAAAGACTATGTTTTACATACTTTTTTGAAGTTAAACGAGCCATGCCTTTACTGGGAAAGGGCGATCCTTCAATTTAGAGGTCAGATCTTGTCTTGTACCGTCGTGAACCATCCCTATGGGGCAGCCAGTAAACACTTCAGTGTGAAAACACCAAGTGGTCCTGGGTCCCTGACTCCGGGATACTGATGCTGTGGTAACAGGCCTGAACTAATCATGCTTAGATGGTCATGAAAGAGCTAAATAAATCTCTATCTTGTGTAGCCAGTGCCTGACACTATTTTTTACATTATGGCACACTGATAAATTGCTGTTTGTATAGAATGCTGTGTAAAGAGCTAAATAGATCTGCTGGTTTCAGCTATCAGTGGCCTGGAAGGGTCCCATTGCATGACCTGTGAAATGCTCTGCTTTCTTCCAGCGTTATTTCTTCTTTGTTACAATAGCCAGACCTGTATTTTAATTAATGTGAAATATTAATCTGCTTAATTGATGATTTTTGTTTATTTTCTCAGAAAATGAATTTCAACCACTCCCTTTGTTGTATTATAACAGTATTATTGAATTGTAATTAAAAATGATTTAGATTTTGGTTTCATCTCCCTTTCATGTTAGCATATTGGAAACTGCTGATAACTCCTCAGGAATGAGAGAATAATCACATAATCATTGAACACCTTTCTTCCCAGGTAGTCTGGCTTGTAATATTTGTAACCTCAAATATTACATTCTTCAGAAAGGTTTCCCTGAACTCTCAGACGAAATAAGTTTCCCCAAATTATATGAAACTTGGTACTGTGTTTTTCCCATATTGTTTGTTCACAATGGCTTTGTTTGGGTTATTGATTAATGTGTTTTTATCATAGCTTAAACATTCTATGGTAAGAGCAAATACATCTGTTTTGCTCAGTGCTTGGAACCTGGTAAACATTCAGTTAACATTTGTGAAAGAATGAACCAGAAAAATAATTTTATATTTCTGAAACTGATTTTCTCTATCACAAAAATAGGGACAATAATTAGATGCAAAAAATAGGCACAACAAAACATCTTCCATGGCTAGTTTGAAGTGTTCATATGAGAATTAACTGAGTCAATATGTACTATTATGTGAATTTAAAAATGGTACATAAATGTGATATGATATAAAGTATATATGATACAATTAGACAAAACAATGAATTTTGGGGCATATCCTTCATTATTAGGTAACATAGGCCTTGTAGGTTTTTATTTCATTAAATAATTTAACTTGCTTATTCGTATGTTTGTTATAAGCATTTAACAATACTGCTAAATAAAATGTTTTCTTTATTTCACTCTGATTTTTAAAAATGAGTGTGATTATACTTTACACACAATTTTGTTATTTACAGTCAGAGCATGATTTTGATTTGGCACGGTCCTGAATTAAGATAAGATGAGACTAATGACCTTTTACAACAAGTCTCCAATGACAACTTCTAATTTTTGGTAAATAAAATAAACAATTACACGCATTAGTGAAGGGCTCTGGGAAGTTATAATTCCTCTAAACTGATGTTTTTTTGAACTAAGCATGTGTGGATCTCATATCAGATGGTGACCTTTAATTTAAAACTTTCTGGGTTTATGCAATTTGAGCTCCTGAGAATTGCTGTCTACCAGCTGGTAGCAAGACACCATTACAGAGTTAAAGATGATCTAACTTCATTTATCACAGTTCCTAGGACTCATTTACACACTCTTTTATTCATCCTGTCAGTCACAAGTATTTCATTAAACATTCAATTTTCAAAGCATAGTTTTAGACACTTGATAGACGTCAGTGAATTATACATGGTCCCTGTTGTTGAGTTGATTACAGTCCACTGTTGAGGATACACAACAAAAGCATAAAATGCAAAGAATAAAGAGCTGCCATAAGATAACTCCAGAAAGTAGTACGTAGTACGGACAAAATTAAATGAAGAATGAGAATGAAATTAGAGTAGTATTTATGCAAACACTACACAGACTTGGCAGCTACATAAAGTTGCGGATGAAATACATTTTAGTATAGAATACATACTCATTAAATAATTGCTAAAATATATAAAGGAGTATGTGCATATAAACTGAATAAGGCAACAATGTATAAAGATATGAATAGGAAGGAATGAGCAAGTTATGTTTATGAGGACATTGCAATTTTGGGAGTCAGATAGGAAGTAATTTGAATAACATGGGAATTTCAGTTCTTTCTATAATGCTAGGAATAATTCATATATTGTTATAAGACAAGGGTTTTAGGTATATAAAGACATTAACATGATATCGCGAATATGATAGGACCTGCATAGTAAATATCACCTCTCTTTCCTTCCCTTTGGGCTTACTATAGTATAACATCTCACATAGTACGGATATTGAGTATTTCCCAAGAGAAAGATGCAAAGAATATAAATTAAATTTCTGACTCCTGCTTCTTAATACCTCAAATATCATAAATAAATTAGAAGTATGAAATTGTTTCTACAACTTTGTAAAAAGAGTATTAGTGGGGGAAGTGGATGTTTTTTGTTTACCAAATTTTATGTTTTTCCTTTGGGTTCTACATTTTTTTGAGTAGTGCATTTAAACAGTGATACACAGCCTTATTCAATCCATGGGAATATGGGTGGATAGTTTTAAATTGGTCCCAATGGAACTAATAATAGAGTCATTGGGGAATGTGAAACCTAAATCAGAAAAGCCATGTTTTGGCTACAAGTATAATAGTAAGAAAGTTGTTTGTGTCAAGAATGCCTATGTGCATAGTGTATATATGCACACACATATGCGTTTGTGTATAAACATGATAGGCAAAATATATATATGCATATATTTTAAAAAGACTGCTAAATAATGTAGAGTAATGACATCTATGGCATGGTTTTATAGTATAATCAGGTGCCTTCTTATATTTAGTAATTTTATATATACATAAAAAGGAATATTGGAGTGTGCACATGTGTCTGCACATAAACATGGGGGTAAATAGATATATAAAGATAGTAGGTAAAGATAAATACATTTAAGATCAAATGTTTACTCACAAATGTAACATAAATGAACAAAAACTAATTTAAATGTACAAATATGTATTTTCTCTTTTAGCAGAACATTATTCAATCTTCAGCTGGTTTTTAATGTAGATTTAAAAAAATGTCTAAATGAAAGTTGCAGCCTTTCTATTTGGTTGCATAACCTAGAATTAAAGTGGGGAGGGTGAAGATATTTAAAGCAAAATCAAATAAAACTATTCTAACAGGGTAGGAATCTACATTCATGTTGAGATTTGTGATCAAGATTTTAAAAATTCACAACGTATAGTCATGCTCTTCCCTTTCCTCTCCAGAGAAAGGAACTCTTTTCAAAATCAGAATGAGAAGAATCTTTTAAAAAAACACAAAAGGAAAACCAAAAACTCCATGAATTTCAACTCTGAGTGCTGTAACAATAACTCGCTTTGCAGATGTTTTCTGGTTAAAGGCTAAAGCAATCAAACAAACAGATCAGAAGACTGATACCTCCCTGTGGAAATGCCAGTGCATTCCACGTAAGAAAAAGGCTTGTCGGTTTCTGTAATCAAAGGGAGTGTCCATAACTGATATCTGAACAAACAGAGAAATATACATCATGTGGACTGAAATGTGAATTATAAGCAAATTCTGATATATTATTTTGAAAGGAAAGAAATCCAAAATGGGTGGGAAGTGAGTGACTTCCTCAACTGTATTACTGAATATGCTTATCACAACCCAGGAGAAAGGCAGCATTTATTAGAAATTGACAGCCATATAAAAATATGCAATTAGGACACCAGAATCATGCATTATTGTGTTAATAATGTTATTATGCAAAAACTCTGTCCATTAGACATAGGATATCTCTACTGTCTACAGTGTACTAAGGGTAAAATTATTTTTATAAAAATAATGCTATAGAAGGTTTCAAATGGAACATTTGTAAATTGGCATAATTGTTTTAAGACTATCTTTTCCATGTGTGAATTCATGAAAAGATACTAATTTTAATGCTCAAAAACAAAGATATAGAAACACAACTTTCCTATTTTTAAAAAAAGGACAAAAATAAAATTCTCACTTGAAATTTTAAAAAAGAATATAAAGTGGAAGAGAGGTATAATATCCTATTTTATGCTAAAAAATTATGAATTTAATTCAGCTGTTTAAATGCAAATGAAAAGATTTCATGAAATCATTTTGAATATGAAATTAACAGATTATTGGAAAAAAAATGTTAATAATGACAACATTTCCACATATCCGTCATGATATGAATGCCAGTCGTGGTTGCCCTCATCACTCTTTTCAAAGTCATTCTGTTGTCTGGGGTCATTTATAAGACTGCCTTTAGCAGGGTCTTGCCCAGGGCTTGAGTGTATAATTCAGGAAGCCTTCACTCACGTGTCCGGAGCCTAATGTGGGATGATGGAACAAACGTGGCCTGGTATCTCTCTCACTGGCTGTGTGAGTGGACTCTTAAATGTTGAATTGTAGCTCCAATGTAACAAAAGTGGAAGCCACCAAATATCGCTCAGACGTGGCCTGGAATTGGTGCACTGTCACTCTGCTACATGATATTGGGTAAAGCAAAAAGTCATGAGACCAGTTTAGATTTAAAAAAAATAATGTACAAGGGTTCTGCTTTCTTGAAGAAAGAAATAGCATGGAGGTATAGGAATAGGGGGATTGTTGGTGAGCATGTTTGTAAACAATCTAGTACACAGAGAGGTAGACGACAGTAAGATTGACAAACCAAATTGTCAGTCATCTCTCATTTGACAAACACAGATCCCTGCTTTCAGTCAACAGACACAACAGAATGAACAGAAAATAAAATGTAATTCCCAAATACTACTGCAATCAATGGGTGAGCTACACTGAAGTTGGAATAAAAGTAACTTGGCCCAAAACAAGAAATACAAACAAAAACACAGAATAAGAAATAAATAATAATAGAGAAACAGAGAGGTCACAACAGTAAAATTATTCTGCTGTTTATAACTTACTCTGGGAACCAAGAAAATTCATGTCTGGACGCCACCAGCCCATGAGGTACACTGTGTTACCTACACAGTTGAAATGGCTATAGATGAGTCCACTCGCACATCTGATTCTCAAGGGATTATTAATTAACTAATTTATTTATAGACTAGTTCTCACTCTGTTGCCCAGGCTGGAGAGCAGTGGCATGATCATAGCTCACTGCAGTCCTGAACTCCTGGGCTCAAGTGATCCAGCTGCCTCAGCCTTCCAAGTAGCTATAACTACAGATGTGCACCATGGTGACTGGCTATTTATTGTATTTTTTATAGAAACAGAATTTTCCTATGTTGCCTAGGCTGGTCTCAATCTACTGCTCTGAAGAAATCCTCTCACCTTGGCCTCTCAAAGTGCTGGAATTACAGGTGTGAGTCACTGTGCCTGAACAAAGAAAAATTTAAGGATAATTACAAACTCTTATACAAATAAAAAGAGTGAGAATGGGTTACATATTTACTTAATTCATAAATGGAGAAACAAGCAACACAGAGAGACTGGTTCTTGTCTTACAGGTTTTATTTTATTATACGTATGAACGCACTGTGTCTTACAGGAGTTATTTGCTGAAAATCACTTAGGCAATAATGTCAGACACGGGAATAAAATCTAGGACAAAGTCTCATTTAACTCATAGTCTCCCAAATGAGATAATTCCATCTCTGAAAAAAAATTCTGTATCTGGTGTGGCATTTCACCAAAATCTTCTGGCCTATAATTTCTAATGTCTGATCATGTTTTTTTTTTCTTCTTTTTAGTCTTACAACTATACACAGCACATCCAATTTTATACCAGGAATGCACTTTTTAAAATGTGGTGTCCTTATGTGAAGTAAGCCATACTATTCAGAATTTCTAGCAGTTCCATTACATATTTCCTGGATATAAACATTTTTTTTTAACATATACTATATTTTCACTAGACTTTCTGTAAAATACATTATATTTTTTCTTTGTATTAATTTGTTGATCAACTAACAGCATAGAATCTTGCTGCATGCAAGCTGTTAACACCCCATGATCTTCTTACTTAGGGAAGTTAAGTTGTATATGTATTTCCATTATTTTCCAAATATGTACATATCATTCAGAGTTCCTGATTGTGTAACTTGAACCAATTAAAAGGATTAGAATCTAGGCTTAAAGAGCTTATTAAGTAAAAAGTTGGTAATGAATGAAAATTAGGGTATGCAGATTCCAGAGAGTAGAGCCGTCAGGGGAAGGAGAAATTTACCTCCCCCTTTTTTCCTGCTTGCTGCTCGATCTGGAGCCTCTCTCTTCCACTTTGGCCTTTGGACGGGGATTTACACCATCAGCTCTCCTAGGACTCAGGCCTGTGACCTTAGACTGAATAATACTAGTGATTTTCCTGGCTTTCAGTTTACAGAGCAGAGATCAGGGGACTTGTCACCTTCCGTAATCTCATAAGCCAATTCCTCACAATAAATCTCTCCCCTCTCTCTTCCTCTTCTCTCTTTCTCTCTCTAAATTCTTTCTTCATTCTCATTACATCACATCTTGCTGGTTAGTGGCATGTTGTTGGTCAGGATTCTGTCCCTGGCAAGACAAGCTAAACCTTAATTACACAGTCCATTGTTGCCTACAAAAGTTCACAGTGGACTTTCAGTAAAACTATACCATAATATAAAATGTTGTCTCCCCAGTGCATCTAAGCATGTGCTTACTATAGAGGAATTGCATAATTGACCACCTAAATCACTATTTTTTAATGTACAGAAGAGAATGCTATTGATAATTGTACACAAATAAATGTGTACAGCCAGTTGTGCTAGCACATGCCTGGAGCCCAGTTATTTGGGAGGCAGGAAGATTTTTTAGCTCAAGAATTGGACTCCAGCCTGGGGAACATAGTGAAAGCCTGTTTCAAAGCAAACAAACAAACCAACCTCTGAGTAGAGAGATTTTTCTAAGTAATATACAATGTATTTTTAAACAAGAAATAAGTCATCACAGTAGTCTATAACATTGGCTGTCTGGATGATACAATAGGTATTAGAAGACCCAAAACTCTTAGGCCATTAGACCACTGATTTGGTTGTGGTTTTTTGTGGGGTTTTTTCCCTAGAAAATTAGAAGTTTTTATTAGAGAATGTGTGGTATAATGGTAATCAGTGTGCCCGAAGATGGTGATGCCAGCGTAGGCATAAAGGCTTAGGGCCAGACATTCAGAGAACTCCGTCTCATACTAAACTTCCTAAAACTTCCTTGTCATCAAATGTCCAGTGCTGTTCCTTCCATGTCCCTGACTACTTGGGTCATTGGGGGAAAACTCCAGACATCCAGCATAAACCATGATATATTCTCCTGTTAAGCCATCCATCCATGTTAAGTGGATAAAGTGGCAGTGTGGTGACTGATTCTCCCCACTGTCTTCAAGAGACGGCCATGAATGAAAGGGCCTGCTGTAGTGTAGTAGCGACTGGTGAAGCGTGTCACGCAGAACCATTGGTCAGCCAGGCCTGAGTTACTTCCTCCTCTTTGGGATGGTTACAGGAACTATCCAGGAGGTCATTTTTATGACCTGAAAGGGAAGTTGCCAAGTGGCAGTATGATATAGATGTATAAGAAGTGTGAATGAAGTTGGGTCTTCATTTATTTGTACATTTCCTCTTGAACCCATTCTTGTCCTTACTTAAAGATGAAGGCCAGCTGACTAAGCCCAATCTTATGACTAGATGTCTCATTACATCTCACTCAAGCGAGGCAGCTTACGTTACATGGTCATTTGGGGCCCATTCTACACCAGGGCCTATAGTAATCCAAAAGTTGTTTTCCAACATCAAAGTTCAAAAAAAAAAAAAAATCCTTTTCTTTATTTCATCAGCCATCCTAGAGAAAAATATATTTTGTAGTCACAGTGACCATTTATACACCTTTCAATACTTTTATGGTGATGGTCATCTTTCAAGATCCCCACAACTGGGGTGGTGTTTTAATTGCCTGTTTTTTTTTTTTTTTTTTTTTAATACAAATAGGGAGTTCTAAATACCTTTATTTAAACTTTCTTCAACAATTCACGAACAAGTTCACTACATATATAATGAATGCCACCAGAAGACAGGCACAATTCTTAGAACTGGGTAAGCATTCTACACTTCCCATTCTACACAGAGTTACATAGAGTGAACACACTCATACAAATATGTTTCTTTCTTTTTTTTTTTTTTAATAAATTTCAGTAAAAATGATTAAAAATAAAATGGTATAACAGCACAGGGAAAAATGCGGACCAGAAGTTAGAGATCAAGGAAGTCCTCCTGAGGTTTGGCCTTTATTTTCAAAACCTGCAACTTTTCACGTCTTCTGAAGACGCAATGGCTTGTCCTTGTGGGAAAATTGAGTTGGTCGTGCTTGGTCTGTCTGCATTCTAGCTGCCAAGAGGACCTTGATGTTTTATGACAGCGGGCAACCCTAAAAAAGACAAAAAAAAAAAAAAAAAAAAAAGACAACAGATTGGATTTGTGAAGACCCAGAAAACAAAAAGGTGGCTACACTCTCACTCTAAAAAATATATAAATTATAGAAATTTAATTTACCTCTTTGTACCTCAGCTTTCCTCATTTGCAAACTTTGGATAACAATTTGGAATGAAGATTAAAGGTAACACAGTTAAGCTCCTGGCACAGTTTAGGGCAAATGGTAATAATATATAGATATGGCTAAAACTAATAATGAATGATAATTTTAAGAGGTTATTATGTACTCTGTGACTAGTCATCAATGTTAAATTTTAATTATATCATTTATGTTTATTCTATTTTTTTTTTTCCAGTTTCAGTTAGCAGTATCTTTCCCAAATAGAACCGTGTTTTTTTTTCCATAATATAGGACACAGTGTTCCAAACGTCACCCATAAAGTCCTGCTGCATAGGTAAAATGGGAAATTACAATTAATGTCCTTTTATTTACAAACTATTGATTACAAAATTTTGAAAAATATTTACAAAATATTTGGCCACCTCTTTGTAAAATTTTCTAATGAATATTTTGTAAATAAAGGTACATTTATGCATAATTCCCCATTTTTCCCTAGTATGGTGACTTTTGAGATACCAAATATATATGTATATATATATGTGTGTGTGCATGTGGTGGTGTGTGTGTTCAATAGAAGTAAAATATATGAATTTATGTATAAAATACATAAGTTGAAATCATAATACATATAATGGGAAAATATTAAAGGCCTTCTACTAACTATCAGTTTTTCTGTCTCTACCTCTTGTTTCACCTTCAGGCTTCCTGAAATCTTTATTAGTTGTTTAATGTTCAAAAAATTATTTTCTTCTGTTTCTTCCTGTCCTTCCTCTATCTTTCCCATGCCATTTCCAAGTGAATTCTGTAGCCAGCTTGCTGTGTAGCCACATTCATTCCTTTAGGTGACCTACTCTTTGACTCTCACCAGGTATTTTCTGATAATTCCATCAACATTTTATTTGTGTGAAGTTCCCCAAGTCTAGTGGGTCATCATCCACTCTAAAATCTGTCCATGGGGTTATATTAATTTTTAATAGATTTATTTAAATCTAATTCCTGAAATGCAAAGAAACTTGACTGACAAAGACTAATTATTCTTTTCTTTGCACTTAAAACATCATTCTGGTTAGGAGGATTAGTCTTTGCACCCACCATTGTAGCAAACTACTCATGCCCCACATCTTTTCCAGAGTAATTATTTTTTTTTTAGTGGGAGGAGAAATGAAAACATTCCTCAGAATCTAAGTCCTTTAAATTTCCTACATTGTACTTCAAATTTACTATTCCACTCCAGAATCACGCTGGGAGAGTTGGAAAATATATTTATTGTTAATCAGTAAATTTTGCTTTAAAAAGTTATTTTGTATCTTTACAAATAGCTGTAGTTTATACTTACTGAATTACCTCAGATCCTGAGCACCACAGAGCACTTGTGCTTTCGGCTAAAGAGACCACAGGAGAATTAATGACACTAGAAGAATACAGAAGTAGAAATACTCAAAGGATACACAGCTCAATATTGCCTATTTTAAGTGTATATTGTGCAATATAACTGCTGATTTCTCTGCTGCATAAAATATTTAAGAATATGTGTTTACAACTTGCCTTGGTTCATGCGATAGAGTGTTAGAAAATGTATATTATTGAAAGGAGGAATTTTAAATGTTGGTAAGGGTTGCAGCATCTGCTTTGCTATACAGAGGCTTCTCCATTGATGTTTAGCCTGGTGAAATATTTTGAACCCTCAGAGACTCATTGATGTTCCTGGCGTCTGAGGCATCAGCAGTAACCATGAATGTCTTCGTTCATTTGTAAAGTGCTCCAGCCAGAAAATTAAGCTGCAAGATGAAGATCCTGCTTCAGTGATCCATACTCTTGACATATTCAGCCTTTCAACCTGGTATATTTCAAACCTCTTTATTTGAATCTCTCCAGGGAAGCCAGTCAAAGAATAAAAATGGCCCATAAAACAGGAGACTGCCTTTTGAATTGAACAAACAGAAATCTGCAGTGATTTTCTTTACCCTTTGCTCATTGCCAGGACATTTCTAAATATAGGAAAGGCCTTTCTTCTCATTTTTAAAGCATCACACAAGATGAACCCCAGCTCCTTCAAACAGCATCAAACTTCACACCATTATATTAGAATCCAGAATAGCATTGAACCAAAATGACACAAAATTCCTAGAATCCCAGGTATTGGAACTTTCTATTAAAAATAGCATGAGTAAAAAAGAAAACAAAAAATTCTTCACACTAAAAGAAGTACAACAGAAAGATAGTGAACTTAGGCTAGTGGTGTACTAAATATAAATTACTTATTTTAGAACCAATTTTGAGGTTAGAATGCTTTTATTTATAAATTGTTAACCATAGTAAATGTTTACATCATATGTGACATATAGATTATAAACCATCACCCAGTTTGAAAACTATGCTGTTAATTACATGTAAAATACTAGAAACATTTCATATTGTATTATACACTTTCTTACTATAGGTTAAATTGTGTTACATATAAGGATGTCTATTGCCTATAATGTTGAAAAAAGTAGTTGTTATTTTTTGATCTCTGATTATAAGCCCAAAGTATTTCTGAATTTATTTTGTGTACCCACACTATGATAGCATAGTAAGTCTGTGTTAATACAAAAGATTGAGTTGTCATAATGATTTATGAAAATAATTCATATCAACCAGCATCATACTTTACTAATGAGTTCAAAGATACAAAATAGAATCAAGTATAGTTGTAGCATTTTTTTCTAAAGTGTCCCAATCCATCAAATAGCCTTCCCCCCAAATGTTATATTTCCTGTTATAGATTGTTTTGTATTAAGATAGGCAAGTTCTAAACAGTGTTCTCAGAAACATTGTTACATTGTTTATAAAGGAAGCAATTTTGTTTTAGTGTCTCACATGTTCATAATTCCTTAGTTACACATATAGAAGGAAGTGTCTAATTTTCCAGCCCTCCATTCACTGTAACTCAATAAATAAAGGTTTATATGCATAATATGCATATAATAAGTGATCTACAAAGACTAGGTAAATAAGTGGTTCTCAATCTGTGGGTTGCAACCCACAGGAACTGTATTAAAGAGCCGCGGCTTTAGGAAGGTTGAGAACCACTAAGGTAAATCCTGCTAAAAGGGCATTTTTAGATAGGAACCTCCATATTCTCTGCTAGCAGTGTATCTCCATGTTTCCAAGATCTGGTCAAGTTCATCCAGATATCACCCATTAACAAATTGTGGTATATGTATACCATGGAATACTATGCAGCCATGAAAAAGATGGAGATTTCAAATCTTTTATGTTTACCTGGATGGAGCAGGAACATACTCTTCTTAGTAAAGTGTCTCAAGAATAAAATAAAAAGTATCCAATATACTCAGTACTACTATGAAATCAATATATAATCACCTACACATCCATATGAATGGCAAAATGTAACTATAGTCCAGAAAGCAGAAGGGAAGAGGAAAGAGAGGGAAGGGGTGCGGGAAGGGTGGGTATTTTAGGGAACCTAATGTGCATGATGCAATGGTATATTCCAAAACTATTAAGAAAAGAGTATAATTGTGATGGATGTGTTTATCAGTGCAATGTAAGCATTTCACATTGTTTATCAAATCAGTACACTGAATCCCATAAATGCATCAGTGTACACAGTTAAGATTTAATAAAAAAAAAAAATAAACAAAAATAAAAAAGGAGTGAATAGAGGCTAAAGTTAACCCTTTCAATTCCAGAGAGAACAAAACTATGTGAAATACTTATAAATTTACAAAACAAACATTTTTAAAAGTGATAATTCTCTTGCATATCAAAACACATTGACATAAGACACAGGGAAATATTCTAATTAGCAACTAATACACATTTACATTTCATTTTTATACTGAAATAGAAAGTGCTAAATAATGTGTAAGTATGATTAGAGAATACAACAGTAAATATTAGCATGCTATATGTACAAAATAAAGCATGTAGAGCTCTTGTAAGAGAAAAAACATAATTTGTCCGGGAACAATTAATCATCGATTGAATATCTTGCACTATGTCCAAGCAACATCAGATGCTAGATTTACTCATGGGAATACGTGAAATAAAAGGTTGAGTGTGATGTAAGCTGTAAAGTGTACATGCCGCTCAGGCAGAGAATAAAAACATGCAACCCAAATAAGCATGTCTAGACTGTCTGTGAATGCACATTTGTAACGCATGGTGTGAAGAGGACAGTGATGACCTAGACTTACTGGAATCAGGCAATTGGCATTTGAAGTAGAATAAAATTATTTAAGTAACATGATACAAGCTTGTGAAGGATCCTGATAATTACACTGACAAATTTAGTTGTTATGTAATCAAAGTCAGAGAATGATGTGTGTATTCTTTATTGAGAGCTTTTGCGACAGCTTTGATGTTTTGTCATGTTAATAAGGTAGTTTTTTCTTTTCTTTTCTTTCTTTTTTTTTTTTTTTTTTTTTGACTAGGGATCCTATGAGATAGCTCTGAAGAAAGAGAACGCTGCTAATGGTGAAGGTGTCAAGTCAGAAGAGTTTGCTTTAGAGACTAAAATCAGAAATACTGAGGAGGAAAATGGAAATATTTTAGGTTGTTCTTAACGTAGAGTAGGAGGAGAGCTGGAGACAATGATTATTTCACTTTTCTGGACTTTCATTATTATGAAGGAAAGCAGAAGTTAAGCAGAACCCCAGACGGATTAACAAGGCCAGGATGTATATATTCAAAACTGCACCGTGAGGCGATGTGTACAGGAAGGAGGGCACTAAATAAATTGAAAGAGATTGTGCTCAGAGCTGTTCATGAGGGCATTGAGCTAAAGTCACACTGTGAGAGACAGAAAGACATGTAGCCTTCTGCAAGGAGATGACTCTACCAGTGGGTGAAACCGTGGCGTCAGTTAAGTAGAGCAGCTAAAATGATGGTACAGGAAGCCAGCTTTAAAAGGGAGGGTGACTCAGGATATAAGTTCCAATAGAAAAGCCAAATTTGGGGCAACATTTTAATAATGGAGCCTGTACTGGGCCAGTGAAGTGGAGATACCTCGGGAAAAACGTGCCATTGTGAACTGAATATTGAGAATTCCAGATTTACCAGTTAATAATAAAGAAGTGACTAGTGACAGTAAAAGAAGAGCTTCTCAAGGTGACAGGGACGGCTTTAGAAGAACTGGATGGCAAAGACGTAGTAACAAGTACCAGAAAGGAAGACTGGCCAGGAAAAAAAGTCGTAAGTATCATTCAGCATACGGTCAACACAATGGAAATAGGTCTTTGTAAGTGTGCATGATAGAAATGAACGTCACGAGAAACACTTACTGACTCCTCGTAACTCCGTGAGTGGCACAGAAAGCCCTGGTGAGCTGCCCCCACCGCTTTGCTGCTTTTATTTTTGCATGAAAGTTACTGAATGAGCTTATATAAGCAAGGTGAGAGTAACCAAAAAAAAACAACAACAACAAAAAAAAAAAAAAACAAAAAAGCACATAAATAAAGCAAAAAACACAGCCTTTGATTTTAAACAGCTATTTCATGATCAGTGAGTATGGATTGTGGATTCATGGACTCAAAAATACAATTTTTTTTGGAAAAACTTTACACAGCTTTATTTCCATGGGCCCCATCTCAGTTTTTAAAAAAATTATTAATAAGCAGATTTTGTCATAACAAGTAGCACAATTATCTGATTTCTCACTATATATAAGTAGCCTTAAATACTAGGTAAATACGAAAGCAGTTATGTCTCATCAATTGCATAAGATTTTAAAGAATACCGAATTAAAAGTGTGTGTTTTCAGATTGTATTGTATTTATTTTCAACACCTCAATTAGGCTTTAATTGACATAAAACAAACTGTGCACTTTAAACAGTATGATTTGCTAAGTTTTATATAGGCTTACACCCACAGATCCTCCACCACCATAATGACAAGGAACATCCTACCAACCCAGTTCCCTCCTGCCCCTGTGTCACCCTTCCTTGCCTCCTTTGTCCCTCCCCTGCCTCTACCTACCGACTAACCACCATCTAGCTTCATAACACATTCATTTGTATTACCTAGAATTTTGTCTAAATGGTTTTGTTTTAGGGTAGTGGGTCTACTCAGGCTTGACATTTTAAAATATTGGATATTCTGACATACGAATCTTATTTCCATTATTTAGAAATATCCTCAGTAATATTTTGTAGTTTTCAGTACCCATATCTAAAGATTTTATAACAATTTAAGTGTTTCATTATATTGATGATATTGAAACACAATTTTAAATCAATTTTACGTTCCTCTTTGCTATTACATAACAATGAAATTGATTTTTGTATCTTGCATCCTGTGACCTTATTCAACTTGTTGATTCTACTAGATATTTTATAGATATGAGCAAAAATTTTGACATAATCATGTAGCATATAAATAAGGAAAATTTTACTGCGATCTTTCTAATTTAATTTTCACATAATACTTCTTTTAGTTTGCTATTATGGTGAATTATATTGATTAATAATTTTATTTATTTCTCTTTTTAGTTTTTCTATTTTTATTTATGTTTTTATATATTGTTTTATTGTTAAATCATAGCTGTATACATTTGTTTAATCAAGGGGTACAATATGCTGGTTTCATATACAATCTGAAATATTCTCATCAAACTATTCAACGTAGCCTTCATGGCATTTTCTTAGTTATTGTATGTAGGCATTTGTATTCTGCTCTTAGTAGGTTTCACCTGTACACATTCATGCACCATAGGTGTGGCCCCACCCAATTACCCTCCCTCCACCCCGACTTCCCCCCTCCCTTCCCTTCCCTTGGCCCTTTCCTCATATTCTTGTGCTATAGTTGGATTTATAGCTATAAATTAGCTTCATAGTAGGGCTGAGTACATTGGATACTTTTTCTTCCATTCTTGACTTTGCAAAGAAGAATATGTTCCAGCTCCATCCATGTAAGAATGAAAGAGATAAAGTCTCCATCTTTCTTTAAGGCTTCATAACATTCCATGGTATACATGTACCACAATTTGCTAGTCCATTC
>CAUYPK010035714.1:0-22405 GCA_963574355.1 Loris lydekkerianus | reverse complement strand
AGAGGTCCCTCCTCAGAAGCAGCATAACAAAATCCAAACTTGGCAAAGAGCCACAGTATACAAAATAATGATAAGAGGCAAAGAGCCGCATTCATTTTGGCCGGGAGCCGCATGCAGCTCGAGAGCCGCGTGTTCGCCACCCCTGGCTAAGATGATCATGGAAGCTGAGAGGTTCCAAGATCTGCTGTCATCAAGCTAGAGACCATGAGAATCAGCATATAGTTCCAGTCTGAAAGCCAGCAGGTGGCAGAGGCAGGAAGACCTAATGTTTCAGTTTGAATCTGAAGGCCAGAAAAGATTTAAATCCCAGCTCACATAAATCAGGCCCTGGGAATCCCTTCTTACTAAGGGGAAGGTCAGCCTTTTTATTCTCTTCAGGCCTTCAGCTGAGGACCACCCACATTAGGAAAGGCAATCTGCTTTTAGTCTATGATCCAAATGTTAATCTCATCCAAAAACCTTCACAGACACACCCAGGTGAATGTTAAACCAAATACCAGGCCCTTTGTGGCCTAATCAAGTTGACATGTAAAATTAACTATCATATCCATCTTATCCAGAACTATAATCTTATATAGCAATTTAAAATTTGGAAATTATGGATTATAAATGTCTACATATTCTGGTACCTATTTTGAAAATAGCCTTAAAAACTATCCTTAACATTCTGTTGCAGCAGGCTACAAAGTTTGGAAATGTAATCTAGGAACTCTTCCATATCAAGTTTGTAACAGATGTGGTTTACATTTTCACTCCAGCTGCTTCCTAGGTGACAAACGTTTTGGAGAAAGGAGTAGTGGCAATAAAACCACTTGAGAGACTATCATACATGTCCAAATTGAGCGAAGATGGTGCCTTAGGCAAGAATGTTGATGGTGGATATGAATAGTAGTTGAAATGAGTGAATAGTACAAATAGCAGCAAATCAAGACCCAAGAACAACGAAGAACCAGAGCCCAGGACTTCTGGCTTCTATTCCTTTGCATCCAGCAGAATACAATGTAGCCATTGAAAAGAATTGTGGATATTCTATTATGGAATGTTCATTAGAATATTCTGTATGACAAAAACTAGGTACAGAAGACAGTGTGTAATGTGCTACCGTTTGTTTACAAAAGGGGTTCTAGATATGCACAGTCATAGACACCTGGATGTCTCCAGACAGGTACAACAGAAAAGAGTAATAGCATTGCCTTTGGGAAGAGCTGGGATTAGAGCAGGGAGGGAGACCTGCTATTCACTATATAGTCTTCTGCTCTCTGAATGACCTTTTGCATGCATTCACTTAAAAAATTTCAATGAACAATTTAAAGTCAGTGCTCTTTCACTGCCTAAAGATAAATGAGTTACAGAAGTTCTCTAAAGAATCTGGATCCTCCCTCTCTTGGCAAGCCCTCTGTGCTTTATGCTGCAGTCACACCAGACTTCACAGTTTCCATTTCTGCTCTTTATGTAGATGCTCTGCCTTTTTTTACTTCCTTTTATAGCTTTGCTGATCACTGCTTCCTACAGTGATGTCTGTAGGAAGACAGTGGGATGTCTTTCCTATCTCCTCTTCACTGCAGACATACACTGGCCTCTATTTTCATGTCAAACATGCCTTCTCCTTACAGATTTCCTATTTCCTCTGCCTGGAAGGTCCAGCCACCGCATCTGTGCATGCTCCCTCACTTCCCTCAAGCCTCTGCCTGCCTCACCTTATCATAAAACAAAGTCTAACCATGGCCTTACTTTCTCGTCTTTGTTTCAGTTTTTCTTCACAGCACTTGTCACCAAGTGACATATTTTTTTGTTGTTCAGTATGTTTCTTTCTTTCATTAAAACTCTATGAGATGAGAGACTTTATTTTACTTAGGAATTAAGTAAATATACCTTAACTGTGTCCACTTTGGCCTATAGCAGCCTTTCTTAACCTGTGGGTCGTGACCCACAGAAACTGTATTAAAGGGCTGTTGCATTAGGAAGGTTGAGAACCACTGGTCCAAAGGAATTCAAAGAGAAATCATAATAAACTTGAATTTTACCTTGTAGGGATTTATAATTTAAGACACATTGAGTCAAAATATATACACATATGTATATATATGTACATATATATGTGTGTGTAGAGTAATGTCTATAAAATGAACATAATCTATAAAAAGGAAATGAACATTGAAGTCTTCTCATCACATTAGGCAAATCCAGAAAATGTTAAGAATGATTTCGGAATAAAAATCTCCCATTGTCTGGAAAATAGTTTGGTATATACTGAGTAGTTTGGAAAGCTGTTCTTTTATTGTAACATTATGTAACAAATTTGCTGTTCAGTTATGTAAAAAAAAAAAATCTCCCATTGAACAATACCTTCAAAGTAGAAACCATGAGAGGCATATTGATTAGAGTCTGTGACCTATTTTTCTGAAAATGATTCTTTTTTTTTTTTTTTTTTTAGAGACAGTCTCACTTTATTGCCCATGACATCACAGCTCACAGCAGCCTCCAACTCCTGGGCATAGGCAATTCTCTTGCCTCAGCCTCCCAAGTAGCTGGGACTACAGGCGCCTGCCAAAACACCTGGCTTTTTGTTGTTGTGTGGCTGGGGCTGGGTTTGAACCTCCCACCCTTGGTATATGGGACTGGTGCCCTACCCACTGAGCCACAGGCACTGCCAGTGAAAATGGTTCCTAAATAGGCCCTGGATATTTAGGTCATTTGGAAGCCAAATTAATGTTATAAAGTTGCTCATTAGTCATGAATTGGAACCTAAGGATGTATTATTTAAATGCCATGGAATAGAGCTGTTAGTCTCATGTTTTTATCTCCTTTCTAGAGAAACCCTTGCAACTAAAATAAGCCAGAGAACCCTCTCCCTGGATGATGCCAGGCTCAGCCAACCTCTGCTTCTGAGTTTCCCTTTTCTTGTCATTGGTTCCTATAGTCCTGCTCTCCTGGGGGTAAGCACAGTCTATAGATAAAGTAGGGCTCATATACATGTCTGCTGCATTTCTTTAAGTGTATAAAGATGCCATGTGATAAAACCCATATACACTTAACATGCATTCACACTTACGTTCTTCACCATCATACACCATCATTCATCCTTGTGAATGAAGGATTCAAAGTAAAAGGGGCAGGGTTTTAATTTTCAATATTAAAAGAGGTTGATCTACAGTTTTAGTAAAGTGGGAAATCATTGTCTTGCTGTGACCATCCACTCCTTTTGTGATAGTCCACTAAACAGGTTAAAATACAATTGATTCGGTTTCTGCTAATCACATTTCAGCTCCCAATCACCTTAATTGATGCTGGAGTGTTTTCACAGTTTTGCAGTTTCCTGATTTACGACCACAGATGGTTAATTACATCCACAATGGATTTGACAAACGAGGTTACTAAAGGTAATCTTAATTCCTTTCATTCAAAGCTCTTGGGAATCTCTTTCTAAAGCCAAGGAAATAGGAAGGAGGAAGAGATTAATTAGGTTTCAGGAAGAAGCCGGAGTTTTGAGGTGGAACTTAGAGATCATAATTTCTCAGAGAAAGTGCCTTAGGGACTGCTCAAACAGCTAAAGCACATTTGGAAGGATTGATAATTCCACTAAGCAGCCCCTAAAATGTATGGGCTGTTGCAATGTGAGACAAGGCAAATTGAATCTATGCTGTGAGGAGTTTTAAATGTCAAAGTGAGACACCGTGGGATCTTTCCTCCGTGGGCACCAAGGAGCCATCCAAGGTTCTCAGCAGGTAAGCAGCCTGGCTGAATTGGCCACTGCAGTGATCAACGTTATAATTTCTCCGGTGCTCTTCCTAATTTAGCCACCCTCTGGCCAGCTGCGAGCTGGGTGGTGGCAGGGGTGTCGGACAACCGAAGCGCAGGCCACATCGCGGCGATTGGGATGCCTGCGATCCCAGGCTGGGGCTCCGCGGGCGCTGCACCTGGGCCCGGCCGGGCAGCCGATTGGACGGCTCGGGGCGACCCCACTGTATCGCGAGACGAGATTGGCAGCGGCGTGGCTGCCTGTGCCCCCGCTCTGGCTTTGTACGCCGAGCCGCCTGCCGGTCTTTTAACAATGGGCGGCGCGAGCGCCCAGGCGCTGGGCCCGAGCTGAGGCCGGCGCTTCGCGGCCGACTGTCCGCAGCATGAGCGGGGCCGGCACCCCTCGCACGCCGGTGGGGCTGGGGCTGTGAGGGCCTTGGTTCCGGGTAAGGGAGCTGCCGTGGGGCCGGGCGGGCCTGCAGGGCACCGGACCCTCCCGCGGCAAGGCGCGGAGCATGATCGGCTCGGCCTTTTGTTCGCCATTCTGGAGCCGCGCGGTCTCGGGATTTCCTCGGGGCTCCAGAGGAGGAGCGAGCGCGGGACGGTCTGCGGGCGGGACCCCGCAGCCAGGCAGATATTGACCTCCAGACTTATCGGGAAAGCTTTTCACCTCAGCCGGGCCATGACTAGTGTTAAGTTTTTCGGCTGCTCCTTAGAGCCAGCGGGATGGTTCGAACCGGGGACGCAGGGAGCAGGATGCCAAGCCTCCCGCTCCAGCTTTTCCTGAGCTGCCACCCAGGGCCACACATTGGCAACTCGGTGCCCGAGTCGATTTTGCCCGACACCAATTTGGGCAGTGCCCAGAATAGGCAGCTCCTCCTGAATGGCAGGCAGATGGGGCCTTAAGTGTGGTGTTAAGGATTGATCTGGATCGGTGCTGGGTGTAGGACGAGTCAGGTGAAGATAGGGAAGGGGCGCGAAGGGTCGGTGGGGCAAGGAGCAGGCGGTGACCGCGTCTGGGGTGTGTTTTACAGACGGAAGTTGCTGCGTCTGGCTAGGCGCGCCGCCGGGGCCCATGGAGCTGGAGGGGCAGTGGTGGCGAGGACAGCTGGCTGCTGATATTCACCAAGCGCTTCGGTATAAGGTAACTCTGAGGCCCGACTTTCCCATTCGGTGTCTCGCGCCAGTTGTTAAGAATCTCGGCTCCCTTCTTTACTCACTACCTTCCAGGCCAGAAAGGGCGAGTTTGCTTACTCGGTCAAGGTTAATTACCTTCTTGTCTCCTTCCCTGGGATGTATCAGAAGAACCTGCCGCTTAAGGAGGGTGGGGGGCGTGGTAGTTGGAAAAGAGACGGTGGAAAGGAGCATTCTGATGTTCTCGTTTCCAGGTGGAACGTGAATTTGATCTTATATTTAAAAAGATACGTATGCTGAATTTTTATTGGGCAGAGCAGCCTCCTTGGTCTATCTGTGGTTGCTGGTGGATTTAACTGTCGTTAAGTCGCGTTTGTGTTTAAGTTCTCAGGCTTTCACTTGCTGTGAGACTTGGATGTGTTAGTTTTTAGTGTATGTGTAAAGTGAGGAGTAATAATAGAATGTACCTTATGATTGAGGCGATTGTGAAATTTAAGTAGGTTGGTGGTATGCGTGTGCTTAGATCAGTGGTTGGCTTATAGTGGTTGGCTAAGTGATAACTACTATTATTACTTCCCAAGATTTGGGCTATTCAGAAAGGCTTAAGGTGGAAGGAGTTCACTGCTTCCTCATGCTCAAGGTGACTTCGTATACTTAATAGATATTGGGAAAAAATACACTTTTCCAGCACAAAGCAAAGTCTGTGTATTGTTACTCTTAAATTGCAGTTTTGCTCTGCTTGCAACAAGACCACTTAATGAGACAGTTCTGCTTGATAATCAGAAGAGAGACTGGATTCAAAATGATCTCTTACTTAACTCAGTTTCATCTTGGATAGAGACAGCCATTTGTTAAGTGTAGAAAATTGAAAAAAAAAAAAAAAAAAAAAAAAGCCAAACAGCTGAGTCTTTAATAAAGGGGATTCTGACTCTTGGAGTTGAGAGATCCTGAAATGATAATGAACCCGTATCTTGAGTTTCTGACCAGGTTAAATAGATTGAAAAACCTAATTCTGACTTAAGTTGTTACAAACTTTTTTAGGCTTGAGATTTCTAAATGCTAATTATTAATTCTAATGCTCAGTCTCTTAGAAATGCTAAATACACCTCAGCACCTTGGGAGAGATCGTTTATTTGTACAACATAAAATTTCAACTACGAAACCTCTGGAGTGTTAGGAAGAGAGTTGCAGGTTTTCTACTTTGAAAATTGTTTAAATACATTTTTTTTCTTCAGATGTCATCTTTCAGTTTGAAATGTTCTTTTCTTTTCTTTTTTTTTTTTTTTTTTTAGACAGAGCCTCAAGCTGTTGCCCTCAGTAGAGTGCTGTGGAATCACAGCTTATAGCAACCTCCAACTACTAGGCTTAAGCGATTGTCTTGCCTCTGCTTCCCAAGTAGCTGGGACTACAGGCGCCCACCACAACACCCAGCTATTTTTTGGTTGCAGCCGTTGTTTGGCGGCCCAGGCTGGATTCGAACCCGCCAGCTCAGGTGTAGCTGGCACCTTAGCCGCTTGAGCCACAGGTGCCGAGCTGAAATGTTCTTTTCTTTTTAAAAAATTAATGTGTAATTCTACATATTTTAAAAGTTCTTTTAAGTGTTAGCCTCTTTATCCCTCTGGTATGTGGTGAAATAATTATTTGATGTTAATTATACATACACTTTAAAATTTTTTATATTTTATGTGTGTAGATAATTTTAATCCTGAGCGTTTTTCTGAATTAATTTTGTCAGTTGAGAAAGTCGATTTTTTTTTTTTTTTTTAATCAGATTTGTTGAATGCTTTTGTGCATTATTCTCTGGAGGATTCAAGGAGTTTAGACCCAATTCCGCCTTTAAGTTGATTATGGACTATCAGAGGAAAAAGAACGGCACTGAAAGTTGTCTTGGGCCACCTTTGGCGTGCTGCCCTGCTGTCTTTAAAAATAAAGCACTATGTAAACCATGTTTCATGATTTAACACATCAGTAACACTTGAACTAGAACAAGAGAGACCACTACTTGTAGTAAACTCAAGTCAAGGAAAAGTTAAAATGAACTTTTCTATAGAAAAGACATGTTAATTCCAGGCTATTCATAGTCTAATCTTTTTATAATTTACAGTACCCAAATTTAGGTCTTCCTTTGGGCATTTGCCATTTGAATACTGTAGAATGTGTTCTATGTTTAGACTCAAGGTTTGTGGAGAAATAATTGGTATAACCAGCATTGTATCTACTAAGGAGGAATGAAAATTACAATGAATGGAAATTCTCGTACTAGCTATACTATTTTTTGTAAAACATAATTTACTTCCCCCCACCCCGAAAAAAAACACCTACAAAGTAGCTGTCTCCTTTTAATCTCTTTTCTTCTCATCATTTTGCTATGTGTACTTGGTATGATAGGCTGTTAGGGAAAGTATTTTTAGGAACCTTAATGACAAATGGGAACAATTCTAGCTTAGTGAGAAACATTAAGAAAATATACATTGCATAGAGTTGTATTTATGCTTCTGAGTATTCCTTTTAGGCCTTTATTTCAATCCTACCTTGATAGTTAACCCATTCAGGGAAAGGGATGGCATTTGGGAAGGGTGAGCTGATAGACACTTGAAACTGGAGGTAATGTATTCAGGCCTCTACGTGCTTTGGTTTAATGGATTCCTGAGAAGTATATGAATAAGATAAGATTGAACAAGCATGTTCAATTCTAGGGGCTCAGGATAGATAGTAGAAGAAGCTTATAAACTAAGAGAAGCAGGGGTCATTTTCTCATGCATGTAAGACTGCAACCTGGCCAAAGGGAATAAAGTTGACAGTCATCTGACATACACTGTACTTTACCATTTAAAAGGACATATAGAGAATGTTGGACACATTGTTAAAAATCTTCTATTGATAGACCTTAGTAAGGATAACATAGTTAAAAACAAAGTCCACTGATGTTTTCCAGCTATGTTTCCCAGTTCCAACCTCCAACTCCTGGGTTTAGGTCATTCTCTTGCCTCAGCCTCCCAAGTAGCTGGGACTATAGGCACCTGCCATAACGCCTGGCTATTTTTTTGTTGCTGTTGCAGTTTGGCTGGGGCCGGGTTCAAACCTACCACCCTTGGTATGTGGGGCCAGCACCCTACCCACTGAGCCACAGGCACCACCCAGATTTTTTTAAAAATAGTATGTAGGTTTTTCTCACTTATACAAAAATTAAAAACATAAAATGGCCTATCAGGCCCGTCAAGTAACCCCTGTTAATACTTTAAAAAATTTTTAAGTAATAGGCTTGGTGCCTATACTCAGTGGGTAGGGCACCAGCCACATACACCGAGGCAGGCAGGTTCGAACCCAGCCCAGGCCTGTTAAACAACAATGACAACTACAACAAAAAGTGGTCGGAGCTCAGCACCCATAGCACAGGGGTTACAGGGCCAGCCACATGCACCAAGGTTGAACCTGGCCCAGGCCTGCTGAACAGCAATGATGACAACTGCAACAAAAAAAAAAAATAGCCGGGTGTTTGGTGGGAACCCCAGCTACTTGGGAGGCTGAAACAAGAGAATCACTTGAGATCAAGAGTTTGAGGTTACTATCAGTTGTGACACCGTGGCACTCTACCCAAAGTGATATAGTAAGAGACTGTCTCAAAAAAAAATTTTTTTTTAAGTAATGCATGCACATGGTTCAAAAAAACTTCAGATGGTATGGGAAGGTCTCAAATGAGCCTCATCCAACTCCTATTAGTCCCTGGTCCTCTAAGGTTACTACCACTATTATTTTCTCCTGAAAATATACCCAATACATTAATATACCTTCTAGTAAAATTTTTTTGTTGTTGATACAGAGGTCATGATATACATTCATTGTTCTATACATTTCTCAAACTCCACCCTTAATTTATCAGATTTTTCCTTATCAACACAGATAGCTGTATTGCCCTTTATTTTAAGGACCACTTTGAATCAATGCCTCACAGTTTATTTAACCAGTTCCCTGTTAGACATCGAGCCTTTTTAAATTAAACTTTTTATTTTGAAATTACTGTAGATTCACATGCATTAATAAGAAAGATCTCACCATGCCCTTTTCCAGTTTCCCCCAATGGTAACATCTTGATGAACTGTATAATTCTTTAAATTTAGATGAGATAAGAATTGGATGGATTCTTATATATAGGATGGCCATAAAGTTGTGGGTTAAACTATCCATATTTGTTGCCTTTTTCTTACTGATTTGTAAACAAGAGTTTTCTGAATAACAAATTAGTTCTGTGTCATATGTGACAGAAATATTAAACACATCTATTCTCTCCTTATCTGATATGCCACTGTTATCATATATGTCCTCCTAACCAAGAAAAAGGAATGTCCCTTTCATGTTTACATGGATGGAGCTGGAACATATTCTTCTCAGTAAAGTCTCTCAAGAATGGAAGAAAAAGTACCCAATGTACTCACCCCTACTATGAAACTAATTTAGGACCTTCACATACAGGCTATTACCCAGTTACAATCTAAGAATAGGGAGAAAAGGGAAAGGGTGGGGAGGGAGGGGGGAGGTGGGTAGAGGGAAGGGGATGGATGGGATTACACCTGTGGTGCATCTTACAAGGGTATATGTAAAACTTGGCAAATGTGGAATGTAAATGTCTTAGCAAAATAACTGGGAAAATGCCAGGAAGCCTTTGTTAACCAGTGTGATGAAAATGTGTCAAATGATCTACGAACCAAGTGTATAGTGCCCCATGATCACATTAATGTACACAGATATGATTTATAATAAAAAAATAAAAAAGAAAAAAATAAAAAGAAAAGCCCAGGATTACATGGCTTCATGTCAGAATTCTACCAAACCTTTAAGAGGATACCTATATTACACACACTGTTCAAAAAGGTAGAAAAAAAGGAAGACTACCCAACACGTTCTATGAAGCAAACATCACCCTAATCCCCAAACCAGAAAAACACAACAAGAAAAGAAAATTGTAGACCAATATTACTAATGAATATAGGTGCAAAAATATTCAACAGGATCCTAACAAACAGAATCCAGCAACACATTAAACAAATTATACATCATGACCAAGTCGGTTTTATCCCAGGATCTCAAGGGTAGTTTAATATACGTAAATCTGTAAGTATAATTCAGCACATAAACCAATTAAAAAACAAAGACCATATTATCCTGTCATTGATGCAGAAAAAGCTTTTGATAATACCCAGCATTTCTTCATGACCAGAACACTTAAGAAAATTGGTATAGAAGGGACATTTCTTAAACTGATAGAGTCCATTTACAGCAAACCCACAGCCAATATCATATTGAATGGAATTAAACTGAAATCATTTGCACTCATATCAGAAACTAGACAAGGCTGCCCATTGTCTCCACTGCTGTTTAATATTATGATGGAAGTTTTAGCCATCGCAATTAGGGAAGAAAAGGCGATGAAGGGTATCCATATAGGGTCAGAAGAGATCAAACTTTCGCTCTTCGCAGATGATCTGATTGTATATGAGGAAAACACCAGGAATTCTACTACAAAACTTTCAGAAGTAATCAAGGAATACAGCAGTGTCTCAGGTTACAAAATCAACATTCATAAATTAGTACCCTTTATATATACCAACAACAGTCAAGATGAAAAAACAGTTAAGGACTCTATTTCGTTTATAGTAGTGCCAAAGAAGATGAAATATTTCAGAGTTAGTCTAACAAAAGACGTGAAAGATCTCTATAAAGACTACTATGAAACTCTAAAAAAGAAATAGGTAAAAATGTTAACAAATGGAAAAACATACCATGCGCATGGATAGGAAGAATGAACATTGTTAAAATGTCCATGCTACCCAAAGAAATATACAATTTTAATGCAATCCCTATTTTAGCTCCACTGCCATACTTTAAAGATCTTGAAAAATCAATACTTTGTTTAATATGGAATCAGAAAAAAAACGAATAGCCAAGATATTACTCAGAAATAAAAACCAAGCAGGTGAAATTACTCTACCAGACCTCAGGCTATACTATAAATCAATAGTGATTAAAACAACATGGTACTGGCACAAAAACAGAGAAGTAGATGTACGGAACAGAATAGAGAACCAAGAGATGAATCCAGCTACTGACAGTTATTTGATCTTTGACAAGCCAATTAAAAATATTCAGTGGGGAAAAGATTCCCTATTTAACAAATTGTGCTGGGTGTACTGGCTGGCGACCCGTAGAAGACTGAAACTGAACCCACACTTTTCACCATTAACTAAGATAAACTCTCACTGGATTAAAGATTTAAACTTAAGACATAAGACTATGAAAATACTAGAGGAGAGTACAGGGAAATCCCTTGAAGTAATCCTTCTGGGCGAGTATTTTATGAGAAGGACCCCCGGGCAATTGAAGCAGCTTCAAAAAACACACTACTGGGACCTGATCAAACTGAAAAGCTTCTGCACAGCCGAGAACATAGTAAGTAAAGCAAGCAAACATCTATCAGAATGGGAGAAGATATTTGCAGGTTATGTCTCTGACAAAGGTTTAATAACCAGAATCCACAGAGAACTCAATTGTATAAGAAAGAGAAAAACAAGTGATCCCATCGCAGGTTGGGCAAGGGACTTGAAGATAAAATTCTCTGAAGAAGACAGGTGACAACCTACAGACATATGAAAAAATGCTCATCATCTTTAATCATCAGAGAAATGCAAATCCAAACTACCTAGAGATACCATCTAACTCCAGTAAGATTGGCCCATATCACAAAATCCCAAGACCAGAGATGTTGGTGTGGATGTGGAGAAAAGGGAACAATTCTACACTGCTGGTGGGAATGCAAATTAATACATTCCTTTTGGAAACATGTTTGGAGAACACTTAGAGATCTAAAAATAGATCTGCTGTTCTATTCTATAACTCCTCTACTAGGTATATACCCAGAAAATCAAAAATCATATTATAGCAAAGATATTTGTACCAGAAAGTTTATTGCAGTCCAATTCACAATTGCTAAGTCATGGAAAAAGCCCAGGTGCCCATCAATCCACGAATGGATCAATAAATTGTGGTATATGTACACCATGAAATATTATGTAGCTTTAAAGAAAGATGGAGACTTTACCTCTTTCATATTTACATGGATGGAGCTGGAACATATTCTTCTTAGTAAAGTATCTCAAGAATGGAAGAAAAGTTATCCAATGTACTCAGCCATAATATGAAACTTTTTTGTGGCTTTCATAGGAAAGCTATAACCCAGTTATAAACTAAAAACATGGGGAAACGGAAGAGGGAGGGCAGGGAATGGGGAGGTTAGGCAGAGGGAGGAGGATTGGTGGGATTACACCTGCAGTGCATCTTACAAGGGTACATGTAAAATTTAGTGAATGCAGACTATGATTGTCTTAATACAATGAATATGAAAATGCCAGGAATGCTATGATAACAAGTGAGATGATAATGTGTCGAACTGTTGATAGAAGCAGTGCATGGTGTCCCATGATCGAATTAATATACATAGCTAAGATCTAATACTAATAAAAGAAATGAAAATAAGAAAATAATTTTAAAAAATAAATAAATAAATATAGACCTGCCATTCAATACTATAATTCCTCTTCTAGGTATATACCCAGAAGACCAAAAATCACATTACAACAAAGATATTTGCACCAGAATGTATATTGCAGCCCAATTCACAATTGCTATGTCATGGAAAAAGCCCAAGTGCCCATAAATCCACGAATGGATTAATAAACTGTTCTATATGTACACCATGGAATATTATGCGGCCTTAAGGAAAGATGGATACTTTACCTCGTTCATGTTTACATGGATGAAGCTCGAACAAATCCTTCTTAGTAAAGTATCTCAAGAATCGAAGAAAAAGTATCCAATGTACTCAACCCTACTATAAAACTAATTTTTGACTTTCATATGAAAGCTATAACCCAGTTATAACCTAAGAATATGGGGAATTGGGAGAGGGAGTGAAGGGAGGGGAGAGGCTGGGGAGAGTGAGGGTGATAGATGGGATTATACCTGCGGTGCAGTTTACAAGGGTACATGTGAAACTTAGTAAATGTGGAATATAATTGTCTAATTAAATGACAGGAAGGCTATGTTAACCTGTGTGATGAAGATGTGTCAAACCGTCTATAAAACCAGTGTATGGCACACCATGATCACATTAATGTACGCAGCTATGACTTATTTAAAAAAGAAAGAAAGAAAATATGTCAAACTGTTTATAAAACCTATGTATGGTGCCCCATGATTGCATTAATGTACACAGCTGCAATTTAATATTAATAAATATATATTTATATAATATATATAACATAATATTTATATAATAAATATTATATATATATATATATAAAGAATCTGGGACCATTTAAGTAGGGTGCATAAATATTTGGAATTGAAATGTCTTCTTGTTGTATTTTTCCCTTGACCAATATAAAGTGACCATCTTTGTCTTTTTTTACTTTAGTTGCTTTAAATCCACCTGTATCTGAAAATAAGATTAAAACTTCTCTTTACTTCTGAATTCCATTTGCCTTAAAAATTATTTTTGAACCTTCAACTTGGAGTTTTAATTTGTCTTTTAAAGCCAGGTATGTTTCTTGCAGATAGCAAATTGATGGCTTGTGTTTTTTAATCCAGTCAGCCAATCTAAGCCTCTTCAGTGGGGAATTCAAGCCATTAACATTTATTGAGATAATTGGTAAGTGTGGAAGTGTTCTATTCATTTTATTTTGTGAGAGTTCATTGGTTGGTTTTATCTTTTGCTTCAGTGTGGAAGTTAGCTTGTATCCTTTAATTGCTGAGTTCTACTTTGCTGCTGATTCATTGTGATGGTCAGTGTTTAGAAGGGATTGAAATATTTCCTATAGAGTTGGTTTTGTTGTGGCAAATTTTCTCAATGTTTATATATCAGTAAATGATTTGATTTCCCTACCAATTTTAAAGCTTAGCTTAGCAGGATATAGAATTCTAGGCTTGAAATTGTTCTGTTTAAGTAGATTAAAGGTAGATGACCTTCTTGCTTGGAAAGTTTCATTAGAGAATTCTGCAGTCACCTTGATGGATTTTCCCCGGTAGGTCAACTGGTTCTTACTTCTGGCAGCTTGAAGAATCTTTTCTTTTGTCTTAACTTTGGACATTTTCATCACAATGTGTCTTAGAGAAGCTCTGTTAGAGTTGAGGCAACCTGAGATCATCTTATAATATTCTGTAGTCGAGAATATTATTACCTGGGGTGACCTTATAATATTATCTAGTATGGCTTCAATTCCACTGGGGCATTATTCTTCCCCTTCTGGGATACCTATAACTCATATGTTTGAATGCTTCATAAAGTTCCACAATTCTATCAGTGAAAATTCTGCTTTCTCTCTCTTCTTTTCTGCCTCTTTAACTATCTGAGTTATCTCAAGAGCTTTGTCCTCTACCTCTGAAATTCTTTTTTCTGCATGGTCTAATCTGTTGTTGATACTTTCTTTTGCATCTTTAACTTCCCTAAGTGACTGCTTCAGTTCCTTGAGCTCTGCTATACTCTTTCTATATTCTTCATATGGTTCATCTCTTTTTTGATTCTGTTTTTGGATTTCCTTTTGGTTATTTTCCACTTTATCAGCAGTTTCCTTCATTGTTTCCATCATTTCCTTCATTATTTTCATCATTTGTATTCTAAATTACCTTTCTGTCATTTCTAACTTTTTTTTATAGGTAGAATCCTCTGAAGTAACTGCCTCACGGACCCTTGGGGGAGATTCTCTGGACTGGTTTTTCATGTTTCCAGGAGTTTTCTGCTGATTCTTCGTCATGAGTGATTTCTTTTATCTGTTTACTTGCCCTACTTTTCCTTTCACTTCCTCTTCATCTTTAAGTTGCTATGCCTGTGGACTAGAGTTTTGATGGGTGCCTTTGATACAGAACCAGAAGGATGAAAAGGTTGAAAAACAAGAAGGGATAAAAGAAAGAAAAAATAAATAAAAAAGAGAAAGGAGAGGGAGTTGGAAAAAGATAATACTGACAAAAAGAATAGACACACAGAAAGAGAGACAGAGCAATATAGGTGTACGGTAGGGTACTTTGACCCATCCTTTACAAAAATCTCAACCAGTGTGATGAAAATGTGTCAAATGGTCTATGAAACTAGTGTATGTTGCCCCATGATCACATTAAGGTACACAGCTATGATTTAATTTTAAAAATTAATTAATTTAAAAAAAAACAACCTCTGGGGCTGCCAGGTTTGGTGGTTCCCTTGAGGTCAGTAGCTCCTTCCTAGCCTGTTAAGACACAGTACCCACCTCCACCAAGTAGAGGGGAAAGATAAAAATGCTATAAATCAAACCAAAACAAGCATGCAGAAAACTTTACAGATAAAATTATGGGGAAAACCCAAATAATAGGGGTAGAAACACTAGCAAAAATGAAGTTCTAATTATTGAAAAAGGCAACAATGGAAAATTATATTTAAATTAGAACAATGGAGAAAGAAAAGAAAGAAAAAAATCTATTGGTAAATGGTTGAAATTAAAAAACAAAACAACAACAACAACAACAACAAAAGCAGTATATATATATCTTGCTGAATATTGTCTGAGCAACAGGTGATTTCTGGCATATGAGATATTAATCACAATGCTGATACTACTGGAGGCCTCTCCTGATTTCTAAAAACACACAGGTTAAGACCTTAAGTCTGTCCTCAGCCCTCTTTAAAGGCACTTTAAACTTCTAAACTTGGCTGAGCAGAAGGTTTTTCAGGAAAGTGCTTGTCAGTGGGATCACTGCTGAAGTGGATATCCATTTACCCAGTGTGCCAAAACCAGTCTCACTCTGCCCCTGAGGGCTAAGGCTATAAGGCTGCTCATTCATTAGATTACTAGCTCCCACCGGATCCTTGCACTGCGACCCTGAGGGGGCAGAGCTTGCTAGGACATTTCTCTCATAATGGCTCCACGCAGCCCACAGCCAAACACTATTAGCTCCCTCCAGTCAGTGGCTTAGTCTGGGGCTCTACACAATGCCCAAAGTTCTCTACACTCCTGCCCAAGCTCTCCCAAGCCAGTTCAACTGAATACCAAGTCCAAAAAAAACAAAACAGCTCACAAGTAAAGACTTTCCAGGTTGGAATCTCATGGCTGCTGTACTTACAGATGCCAGAGGGATTAGACTGAACGAACACACACAACCACTGACCAGTTTTCCACTGCTTTTGTCCTCCTCTTGGTGTCTATGACTCAGCTGTTGTTCAGCATGAGGGTTGTTTAGTTTCCATGTTTTAGTACGCGTATGGAGATTCCTGTTCTTACTGAGTTCAACTTTTATTCCGCGATGGTCTGAGAAAATAAAAATAATGACTTCTATTCTTTTATATTTGCTAAGGTTAGACTTGTGGCCTAAGATGTGATCAATTTTGGAGGATGATCCATGGGCTGATGAGAAGAATGTGTATTCAGTTTTATTAGCATGAAATGTTCTATAGATGTCTATTAGATGTAAATATTGAATGGTTAAGCCTAATATTTCTTTGCTTAGCTTCTTATTGGAGGATCTATCCAACACTGTCTAAAGAGTGTTAAAATCTCCGAAAATTATGCTGCTGGAGAAAATCAATTTGCTCATGTATGTTAGATTCTCTCTTATAAATTGAGGCACATACTTGTTGGGTACATAAATGTTGATAATTAAAATCTCATCATGTTGAGTGTTGACCTTAACAAATATGAAGTGACCATTCTTATCTTTCCTTACTTTTGTTGGTTTCAAGCATATTGTATCTGTACAATAAAATTGTACAGATTTTATCTGTTGAATAAAATTGCAACACCTGATTTTTTCTGATTTCTATTTGCCTGAATTATAGATTACCATTCCTTCACCCTAAGTCTATGTTTATCATTTAAGGTAACGTGAGATTCTTGAATGCAGCAGATGTCCAGCCTGAGTTTTTGTGTCCAAGCAGTCAACCTGTGCCTCTTTACAGGGCAATTTAAGCCATCCCCAGTAATTGAGAGTATTGATAAGCCAGATAGAATTTTGGGTATTTAGTTATTTGAAAGTCTAGAGGACATTTTTAATCCTTTCACCATTGTGGAAGTTAAATTTTGATCCAAAGTTTCTGAGTGAGTTTACTTTGGTAGTGCAGGATTGTGCTCTTCATTATGGAGGATAGGTCTGAAAATATCCTGGAGAGCCGGTTTAGTTATGGCATATTTCTTTAATATGTGAATGTCATTAAAGTATTTAATTTCTCCATCATAGATGAAACTCAGTTTAGCTGGATACAGAATCCTGGGTTGAAAGTTATTTTGTTCAAGGAAATTAAAGGTTGATGACCACCCTCTTCTGGCTTGAAAGTTTTTAGCAGAGAGGTCTGCAGTCATTCAAATGTTCTTCCCCTTGTATGTAATGGTTTCCTTACATTTTATAGCTTGAATATTTTTCTCCTTCAGATTAACATTGGTAAAGTTAATTATAACGTGTCTATGAGAAATTTTATTTGGATTTAGTTGTGGCAGTGTTCTGAAACTGTCTGCTATCTGAATTTCAGAATCTTTTGGCATGTCTAGAAAATTATCTTTGATTATTTCATGAAGTAAAGTATCTGTACCCTTTGCTACACCCTCATCACCTTCAGGTATTCTTAGAAGGTGAATATTAGATCTCTTTGGATTATCCCAGAGCCTTCTGAGAGAATGATCCATTTTTGTTCTCCACTTTTCTTCCTCTTTGAGCTTTTGGGAGCATTCAAAAACTTTGCCTGAGCTCAGAGGTTCGAGACCAGTATGAGCAGCAGTGAGCCAGAGTAAGACCCCATCTCTACTAACATCAAAGAGCCAGACATTGTGGTGGGCGTCTGTAATCCCAGCTACTGGGGAGGCAATAGGAAAGAGGAAAAAGAAAATGAACAACAACATAAAAGAGTACTTCAAACGAAGAATGAACAAGGAAGCGGAAAGTAAAAATAAAAAAAATAAATAAATAAAAAAACCTTTGTCTTCAATGTCAGAGATTCTTTCATCTGCCTGCTCCATTCTGTTACTGAGGGATTCTACTGTATTTATCACATCTTTGAGAGCTCAAAATTCTTGCCTCAATGTGATAAAATCTTTGGTGATTTTGTCTTTGAATTCGATGAAATCTTGAGACAATTTTTGAATTACTGCTTGAAATTCTAATTCCATCTTTTCCGCCATTCTGTTGATCTTATTTGCTATCCAAATTCTGAACTTGATTTTTGACATCTCAGCAATTTGTTTATGAATGGGATCTTGTGCTGTGTCTGCCTTATCATACCTTGGGGGAGTTGATCTACTCTGATTATTCAAGTTGCTAGAATTTTTCTGCTGATTCCTCATCATGATTGTTTTTCACCATTGGCTAGATGGGCAGGTAAGGTGAAATTGGATTGGGAGTTGCTGTATTTGTGGTTAACTAGCCCTTTGTGAAGGACCTGGGACTGATGACTCCAGCTTTTACTCCTATAGGTTTGCAAAGAACCCATACAGTACTACAGTCTGAGGCTGAAGAAACCTGCTTGGTGTGGTGGGGTTAAGTTTCTCTGTCTTGTATTGAGCTGGTTCTTGTCCAATCCTAGTGGATCAGTGACTCTGGTGAAGTCTTAGCTGTGGAGAAATACAAACAACCTAGACAACCCACTGCCATGGACAACAACTGGAAGAGGAAAATCAAACCTTCCTGTTACCACACAACCAGGGTACCACACGAGAGGGTCCTACAGTGATTGGCCCAGGTTATGAGTCCCAAACCAATTGACTCAGTCAGTACAAACTCTCAAGTGGGAGCGTTCGAAAGGTCTCCAGCAACTAGATGGCAGAGGTCTACTGGCTTCTCAGATTTGGCTCACTGGTGCTCTGTGGAGTCAGAAAGGCCCGTCTAGTAGCAGAGTTGGACCAGGTGGCTGAGTCTTTCTCTCCACTTTGCTCCTCCTTCATGCCCAGTCGCTAGTTACCCAAAAGGACTGAGGTCCTGCTCCCTCCAATAAGCACATGTTCCAGGGCTTAGTACATTTCAGTGTCAAAAGAAGGTCAATGATCCTGCAGCCTGGCCACTACCCTCTGCTACCTGCCAGCTGGGGGAGCTGAGGCCTTCCTGCCTTGGGTACTCATTAGCTGCTAGCAAGTGTTCCACTTGGACTCAGTCTAATCCTGAGGTTAAAAAGTCAGCAAATACTTTTCCTCTCAGTCACTGCACCTTTGCCCCTGACACTCTATGGTAATGGTATCCCTATAGAGTGAGTTCCGGTTTCCTCTGGCAGTCTTCAGAGTTGGGAAGGTGTCTCTCCAAGATTAGACCCTGGTGGGATCGCTCTATTGTTGCTGGACCTTTGCAGGAAGTGACCCTGTGCAGCTCTCCAGGGACTGCCACAGCCAGGGAGTTCTGGCTGTAGGAGCAGCTCTGGGAGCACGGGGCACACAGCTACAGTAGCGTGGCGGGGGATGCTGCACATGGTTCTGGTAGTGCCTGGCAGGTGGTGACATCGGCAAGGAGAGTGCTCGGCTCACAACTCTGGCCGGGTGGGGGCACTGTGCACAGGCAGACTGAATATGGGGGGCAAGACATGAGATGTGCTGCTCTTGCAGGCTCTGACTGGGTGGGGGTGAAGCACTTGGTCAGGCAGGCAGGGAGGGGGGGTGCTGCTCATAAGACTCCTCCCACAGTCTCTGTAGGAAGTTCAGAATTGCAAGGAAAACATTAGTTCAATTTTTCTGCCTGGCAAAAGAGTATTCAGAGTCACAGCAGGGTCCCTCTGAGGAAGTAGACCCCACTTCCTACAACTCTCACCCATGGGGTGACACAAGTTGTCCTCAGTTCACCACTCACCTGTAGAAATCCTACAGGAGCAAACGAAGAAGAGAAAAAGGAAATTTAAAAAAACACAGCTTTCTTGAGGGAGGGGACAGACACTTTTCCTTTGGGATGAATTTTGTACCTGAAGTTTGCTTTCTTGGAGTTGCATCTTGCCTCAGCAGAGGTGACCTGCAGTTATCACTCTTCTCTCTTGGCTTGGCTCCCAGTATTCAGTTTAACTGGGTACTTTCCTGACATATCCTTCCCTCTGGACAAGAGCTTCTGTGAGAGGCTCACTCTAGTCGGCCATCTTGCCTCTCTCCCTCTCTTAAATTATTTTTTAATGATAGAAACAGATTAATGGCTGAATAAAGACAAAGGTAACAATGGACATTTGACTTCAAAGAGTGAAGAGTGCACTTTCTGGGATTTTATGTTTTATATCTTAATAGGAGCTAAAGTTCTTCAGGTGTATACATTTGTCAAGAATAATCGAACTGCTACAACTACCTTGTTTCAATGTGACTGAATAAGGTGCCATGTAGAAGTGGAGAAAAGACATAGAATGCTGGCTGGGAAGATGGCAAAATAATTTGCCAGAACTAACTTACCGAAGATTCAATGAGAAGAAGTTGTGGAGCAGAATATTGACAAAATTCAATTTCAAAGAGGCTTGGAGTCCAGCAAGAGGGTAGGTAGAATTATCTAATTAAAATAAAATCAAAAAATAAGAAGGAAAACAGCTCCAGATGAGAAGAAAGCAGTGAGAGATCTCCAGATACATAAAAACCCGAGTGAAAGGACACCATCAAAAGAAAATAACTCCATAGGAGAATATTGAAGTGAAGGATAAAATAATTTAAATATGGATTGTAAGTAAGCTCAATGAAGTACAAGAGAAAATAGAAACAAAACACAAACACAAAAAATGAAAAAGACAACAAATGTATCTAATTATTAAAAAGAAACTAGCAGAGTTTCTGGACATGAAACATATATTCAAGGAAATAGTAAACACAGTGGAAAGATTTAAGAATAGGCTAGACTAGACAGAAGAAGAAATTTCAGAGCTAAAAGATAAGAAATTTGAATTAAACAAGTCAGTCAAACAGGAAGAACAGAGAAATAAGAGAAATAAACAATGCCTATGCAAAATGTGAAATTTCATAAAGGTGCCTAAAATAAGAATCAGAGGCATCACTAAAGGTGAAGAGGAAAATACACAAATGCTGGAAAACATATTTGAGGGCACACGTGAAGAAAATATTCAAAGTCTTGCTATAAATCTGAACATTCAGGTAATAGAAGCACAACAGACTCCTAGGATATTAATTACTAAGAGGCAATCACCACAACATTTAGTCATCATACTGGCAAAAGTAAACATGAAAGAGGAACTCCTATGAAACATAAAGTGAAAACATAAGAAACAAATAATGAAAACAAATCAGACTAACTGTAGCCATCTCGACTGAGACCTTGCAAGCCAGAAGGACCTGGGGCCCCATTTTCAATCTTTTCAAACAAAATAATGACCAGCATAAAATTTTGCATCCTGCAGAACTAAGTTTTTTATATCAGGGAGATACTAAGACTTTCTCAGACAAACAATCGTGGATATTTCAAGACAAGACCTGCCCTTCACTAAGTACTCAGATCTGTATTATACACAGATTAGCGCAATAAACACCCACCAGTATAAAGCCATTCAAACATTAAAGTTCAGAGACCAGATACCATAATGGCTAAAAAAGTAAATCAAAACAATTAAGTTCTACATGACAAGGTGAAAAGAAATACACTCCACTTTTCAATTCTTTCAAAAAATGTGAATGGCTTGAAAGTGCCACTGAAGTGACATAAGCTGGTAGAATAGATTTTAAAAAATACAAGCCAAATAATACCTGTCTCCAAGATTTGTACCTAACACGCAAGAAGGCATTCTGACTCAAGGTGAATAAATAAAAAACAATATTCCATGCAAATGGAAACCAAAAAAAAAGCTAGTGTAGCCATTCTCATATCAGGGTAGCAATTCTTCTATCAAATAACACAGAACTTAAATCAATAAAAGTAAAGAAAGATGAAGATAATTCTTATGTTATGGTGAAGGTAACAATTAAACAAGAAGGAATAAAAATCATGAATAACTACAACCCCCCCCCCCAAACTGCACCCAGATTCACAAAGTAAATCCTACGTGATCTAAAAAATTATAATAGGGGTTGGAGACAAGATGGCTAACAGAAACCAGCTTTCCACAGAGGTTCCCATCCAGAAGGAAAGTTAAAAAAAACAAAAATGTAGCAAGTAACCTGATGGATTTGAGCTTCACCAAGAGAGAAGGCTGAAAAACACACATTAACCACGCTCAGGTGAGCTTTGACCACAAGGATACAAACAAAAGGTACAAAATCGATAACCGAGTGAATAGGACTACCCTGCCCCATGAGAACAGCTCAGAGTGCCCCACAAACATACAGGCAGAGTTTAAAGTTCCTCCCACTACACTCCACGGGAGAAACCCTCTAAAAACTCAACATGCCTCCCCTACTAGGGAGCCTTGGAGTTCTCCGGCCAGGCATAAAATGTATAAAACTGCATATACTCTCTACCTACAACTCTGAGCTCCCAGCACTCCCCTCCAATCTCACTGTGAGGTCTGGAGGCCTGTCCCCCAGGAGTGCAGAGTCTTGGGTGCTGTCTCGAGGGGTGTGGACAGTGCCTAATC
>CAUYPK010035712.1:0-26104 GCA_963574355.1 Loris lydekkerianus | reverse complement strand
TGTGGTCGGCCACCTAACCACTAAGCCAATGGGTGATGAGCCCAAGCCTGTTTTGCCTAACTTCCTAAAGCCAGAAAAATGTTCAGGTATTTCCCTTAGCAAAAGTTTTTTGTTGTTGTGATTTTTTTTTTTTTTTTTTTGAGACAATCTCACTTTGTCGCCCTTGGTAGAGTGCTGTGGCATCACAGCTCACAGCAACCTCCAGCTCCTGGGCTTGGGCAATTCTCTTGCCTCAGCCTCCCAAGTAGCTGGGACTACAGGCACCCACCACAACACCTGGCTGTTTTTGTTGCAGTTTGGCTGGGGCCGGGTTTGAACCCACCACCCTCAGTATATGGGGCCGGTACCCTACCTACTGAGCCACAGGCGCTGTACTGCTGGCCATCCTTAATGGAGAAAATCCCTGGGTTGAGAGAAGCTTCTGTTTTCCTTTAACACCAGAGCTTTTTTGGGTTGTTGTTTAACTCTCCCAGTTTCTCTGCAAGGTAGGCATCCTCATCCTCTCATCCTGTTAACTCATAGAAGAGGTCAGTGCATGTCCACACTCAAAGCTTTCTTTTTTTCTTTTTTTTTTGGAGAAAGAGTCTCACCATGTTGCCCTGAGTAGAGTGCCGTGGCATCACAGCTCACAGCAACCTCAAACTCTTGGGCTTAAGTGATTCTCTTCCCTCAGCTTCCCAAGTAGCTGGGGCTACAGGTGCCCACCACAATTCCCAGCTATTTTTTACACTCAAAGCTTTTGAGGGGAAGAGTTGCCTCCCTCTGAAGTAGTGTAAGTTAGTTTGAGCTTCTGTTCTGTGCTCTCAGGGAGAGAGGCCTGTCAAAGTCAAGACTGACCCAGGCCTCAGAGTGCCACCTGTGCTAGGCCTAGGGATACAGAGCTGATTCACTCAGGGCTGAACCTCTCAGTGCTCAAGGCCTGACAGGAGAGACCAGGCATAGTGACTACCTTAATGTAGGACAGTCATGGTGCTAGAAGTGGGAGGTGAGCCCTGTTGGAAGCCAGAGGGAGAGGGATGCCTGTGTCAGGTGGAGAAAGGGGGGGATATCAAAGGGAAACTGACACTTGAGTTTACTTTGAAAAAATAAAAAAAGGGAGAAAGCTGTTAAGTGGTTTGAGGAAAGAAAGGTCTTCCAGGCAGTGAGAACAGCCTGTGCAAGGACTTGTAGGCATAAAATCATAAAATGCTTGGTGAATACAGGGTGCCTGGGGATGACTAGTGAGAAATGAGGCCAGGCCAGACCCTATTAGCTGAGAGACTGTACTTTTCTCCATAAGACCACAGAACAGCTGTGAGCAGGGAGGAGTGAGCTCTGGGCATAAAAAGATCCCTCTAGGACCAAGGGAGGGACCTACTGGAGGCAGGGAGGCCAGGGAGGAGGCCAAGGAGGAGACTGCAGCAATGAAGATGAAGCCTAAGCCAGGCCAAGACTTATAGATGAAGAAAAGGGAACAGGCAGAGAGAATAGGGGTGGAGGGATAGGGCTGGAGACAGATGGGCTATGGGGGGCTGGGTGATGGGAAGGGAGGAAAAAAAGGAAAGTTACTGACTTTACCTTGTGACCTTGTGAGAGGAAATTCTGGGGGATCTCCAAGGGCCTACCCAGAGGCAGTTACAAGCATAAGACTGGAGCTTAGTGAATATACAATAGATGCTCTGCAAGTTGCCCACCCAAGGGACTGTAACAAACTGGTCAACATCTGCAGATGTACATGTGGTGCATGTCTGGTGTGTGAAAATTAGATCAACTTAAAGAGGTGGCCAGCATAGGGAAATAGTCAACTACGGAGGTTCTACTGTATGTAAAAGCCAGTGTTGAGTTGGTGGCTGAGGTCACCAGCAATAATGAGAAGTGTCTGGAGAAAACAGAGAGGGGCCTGGGTCCTGAGGAAGAACAGGTGGTGCCAGCCCAAGACTGCGGGGCAGAATAGGGCTAGGAAGGGAAGTGCTGAGCTTCTTTTGGTCTTGGATGAACATGAGAGCTGTGCAATATCTCAGTGGGGTTAGATGATCTGAACTCCTGGATTCTGCAGGAGAAGGAGCTTCATGGAGTCTAGAACAACTGTCCAATTTCTGGGCTTCTGCTTCTGGAGGAACTGTAGAGTCATCCTTGCATAGGAGGGCACAAGAAGAGAGCAGGTTTTAGGAGAAGCTGGTGAATTCATGCACAGGTTGCAGCCCATGAGACCTGCTGGGGGGTCTGGGAGAGAGCAATCCTTGTTAGAATAAGAGCATTTTGAGTGAGAAGAGTCAGGGGAGATCTAACCTTTTTGTTTCCATAGGGAAACTTCCAGGAAGAGCTGGCACACCCTAGAGAAGGAAGGAAGGAACTGTCAATGTGGTAAGGAGCTGGTTCCACACTGCACCATCCCTCTGCCTCAGAGTGACACCTGCTATACCATGTTTAGAGTAACACAAAGACTGGAAGAGCCCTGAGGGAGTCATTCATTCATGCATTCATTCATTCATGTCTTCACTGAGCAGACCTCGGGCCTATGGGCCAGGAGACCAGATCTGCCCTCAATGAGTCCAGGTTAGCAGGAGAGAGACCCTGACCCAGACAGTTCCAGAAGACCATCTTGGAGAAAACCAAGCCCACCTGTGGGGAAGGCTCCCAGGGGAGGTGATCATGCCTGAACAGAGCCCAATAGGAGACTCTTAGACAACAAGAAGACACAATTGTCAGGCAAATGGGACATCTTCATCACTCAGTCATTCTCTAACTGAAACATCCCTCCTGGGGCCTTCGAGGAACTCCTCTGGAGGGTTCCCAGTCAGTTAGGAGATTATCACAGGCTCTGGAATCAGCCTGGGTTCAAATTCCAACTTGGTTACTTTGTAGGAAGGCTGATGTGCGCATTCAGCTGTATGCTGAGAAGCCCCAGCCCTGTGATTGTTATGTGATTTATATGAGGCTGTTGTGTCCAGGCCTCCAAGGATATAGAAAGTACTAGATGTCTGGATATCTGGGCCCCTCCTCCAGGGCCCTATAGCCTTGGGGATCTGGTTTCCCGCAGTGCTTCCCTCTCCCCCTCCCCTCTTTCAGGCTCCTGCCAGCAGCAACTAATGAGGCTGCCTGCTATGGCCTCTAATTGGGCTTGTCTGAAAAGAGCTGAGATTGGGCTGGATGGGGGCTCTGGAGCTGTGACCTCCCACCTCCCCTTGCGTCACCAAGGAAAGGAGAGATGAAGGGGCTGAGCAGGAGTAGGCGGGAGGGAGGAAGGCGGTTGCCATCTGTGTTTCTGGAGGATATGAAGCAATATTATCCGCAGGTTGGAAGCAGGAATGAGGCAAGTGGTGGATACTGTGGCTTCTAAAAGTGGCCAGGGCTTGAACCTTGAGAGAGGCTGAGGGTCTAACCACCTAGGTTCCAAACAGAAATTTCAGAGTGTCGGACAGCATGTGTCTGACTGGGGCAGAGGCTGGGGGACTGCAAACCTGCATCCCTCATTTGGTGGGAGCTGAGGTAATATCCAGATCTTTGAGTGTGTTAGGGCTAAAGCTGGTGGTGGTATGGCTGCAGGGGAGGGTCCCTGGTCCTCAGTGAGAACAATGGCTGGTGGTATAAATATCTAAATCTCAGAGGGGCATTCATGCTGGGAAACTTGAGACCTGGGCCCCCAAAGAGGCATTTCAGGGACTCAGACAATTGTGACCTCAGGGAGTCTGAAGCTGGGGGCTTACACCTCTAATAGGAAGGACTGAGATGGGAGCAGAGCTCAAACAGTTTGATTCTATGGGCCTGGAGGTCTGAGTTCGAATCCTAGTCTTTAAAAAAGATCTACTAAAATGTGACAGTAATTAAGAGTGGCACTGGTGACTAGGCAGGAATGGAGGATAGGCTTCTACACACGCCTGGGATCTTGGAGCGGTCTGAGTCTCTGGTGTTTTGGAGGATGTGAGAACTGGAAACCTCAGCACCTGGCAGGGGAATTAGGTAGGAAAATGGTGCTGATAAAGACAATCTGAGATGAAGAGGTTCCTTTACTCTTCTGGAGGTCATAGACTCTTTTGATAATTTGGTGAAAATTCCCCTAAAAAATACATATGGAGGACACACCCAGTTTCATCCATGGTTCCTGATTTGTGTTGGACCCCTGCCCTGAAGGGGTTCTCTTTCAGCCCTTCAGTGGGCAAAGGGAACCAGGCAGAAGAGGAAGATGTTTGCAGTGACTTTGTTGGTCCTCAGGTTACCCAGAAGAGAGGAAGAAGATGAAGCAGATAGCAGCCAGACAGCTGACAGCCAGATCATGGTAGGCAGTCCCCAGAGCCCCTCCCCTGTCCACTCCAGGCCTACAGAGGCTGAGTTGTTTCAATGCCTCCCAAGTCCCTACCCAACACCCCTAATCTTTAGAAGCATAGAGAAAAATCATTTGACCAAGAAAGATAACAAGGCCCTTGCTGTATCTAATGAGAGTGATGGTGATATGGGGGAGGCCCAAAGGCCAGAATATTCCCAGGGGACCCCCAACCACCCCACACCCACTCTCTCACACACATACACACACACAAGGCTGTAGCCACCACAGTGGTTACACCCCCAGATTGCATCAATGCACATGCACAAGCACCTATACACTGTGGTGGGAAGGCAGCCTCAGAATTCCCCAGGGGCCCAGCAACCCATACTCCCCTGCTCATAGCCACACACCAGCTCCACTGCTCTTCAGGGGAGCAGTGTAAGGTGGAGGATACAATTCTGATGCTCAGGCAAGGAAGGGGAGAGAGATTGGTGAGGAGAGTGAAGAGCCCCCAGTCCTCAGTTTGGAAATACAGGAGCTGGGCTAGAGTCTGTGTGACTGTGGGCCAGGCACTATCAGGTCCCTTGTGGCTCCTCAGGGCCCAAACTGGCCAAGAAGGCTGATCCCAGGGATGCCGAGCTCCCAGCAGCCTGACCTGAAACCCTACCTCTTCCCCACCATACAGCACTTTTTTCCAGGGAAGCTGGGGTTCCACTGCAGCTTCCTCACAGCTCATGTGGGAATAATCTTTCTCAGTTCCCAGGGTGGGGATCAGGGTGAAGGACCTGGCTCCATGCCTGGCATAACAGGTGGCCATAGTGAAGATGATTGTTGGGATGGGTGTTCTGTTTTTACTTTTTGTCATTGTTACTGTCATCATCATCATCCATAGAACAAACGTGTGGGTATAGGAAAGCCCTTCCAGAAGAGAGACTTTCGGTTGTATAGAGGGTTGGGCATGGCCCCTAAAGGAATATTTGGGGCTTGATATTAAAGCAGCTGCCAATTCTTACACAGGCAGGAAGACAGGCTCTGAGGAGTGCCTTTACTAACACAGGGGTTTAGTAAAGGACACCGGTGAAAGACACAGAGTCTCTGTTCTCAGGGAGGTTGGATGCTTACAGAATCAGATGAAAAATGGAGATTATAACTTTTTTTTTTTTTGAGACAGAGTCTCACTATGTTGCCCTTGGTAGAGTACTGTGGTGTCACAGCCCACAGCAACCTCAAATTCTTGGGCTAAAGTGATTCTCTTGCCTCAGCCTCCAAGTAGCTGGAACTATAGGTGCCCACCACAAAGCCCGGCTATTTTTTGGTTGCACTTGTCATTGTAGTTTGGCAGGCCGGGGCTAGGCTCCAATCTGCCGGCTTTGGTGTATGTGGCTGGCATCCTACTTAGTGAGCTGCGGGCGCCAAGCCTGGAGATGATTATGTTGAATAGCTTACAGAGTTACCAAGCACTCACTATGTACCAGACACTGTACTAAGCACCTTCCCACACTTTTTTATCCACATTTACTCATCTAGTAACCATGTTAACTCTATAAGATGGAGACTGTCATAATCCCTGACCAGCAGATGGGGAAAATGAGGCATAGAGAGGTGTGGTAACATGCCAAGAACACATAGCTGGAAGCTGGTGGAGCTGGGAACCCAATCTGGCAGCATGGCTCAGAGAAGCTCCCACATTAAGTCCCATGTTCCGTCACCTTCCTTGTGGATATTTATGTCCTGAGGGTTTCTCCCAGTCCAGGACTCAGTGCCTCAAGTTCATCTCTTCGTCCTCACAGGCTGATCCTTCCATTCCTCTGGGAGATCCTCATCCTACAGACATCCCAGGATGCCCTCCTGAGAGGTAACGGGACCCACAGGAACTGGGAAGGGGCTTGGGGGTTAAGAAAAAGCCCAGTGGTGATTGCCTTCCCTTCTTTCCCTCCAGCAGCCCTGCCCAGCCAGAACTTCCACAAGCTCTGGTACCCGTGATAAAAGAACTGGTCCCAGTCAGGAGAAGGCCCTGGAGTCAGCTCTGCCTGCCCCCACAGCATCTCAGGTGTGCCCCTAGCCATCTCCAGAAGGAGGGAGATGGTCTGACATTGGGAAAGGCTAGGGGCTCCCTGGCCCCTGACCTAAGCACTCTCCCTCCTCCCTACTAGGGTCACTCGGCACCCACTGATCCCAGGCCCAGTCATGGCCCTGCTGCTGCTGCTGCTGCTCTCCATCCTGCTGTTGGGCCAGTCCCCATCCCCCACCTGGCCCCACCTCCAGCTCTACTACCTCCAGCCCCCGCCAGTGTGAGGTGCTCCCCTTCCCACCCAGAGCCCTGTCTAGTTCAATAAATCCCCCAGGGTTCTTTGTCCTGTTAGCCCCATTGTTATGCCACTGTTGTTGGGCTTAACCCAGATACGGGACATGAGGATCCAGTCCCATGAGTTGGATTTCTATGTGATGTCTCTTGGTTTTGTAATGTTGGTGACTACATTTCTTAACAATAGCAAAATATACCCAATATTGGATTAAGCACTAAAGGTTATTTTCTTCACAAAACAAGTCTGGAGGAGGGTAACTGTGAGCCTATAGCTCAATCTCAACAGCCTCAGAGTTACAGTCTCAGTGATCCTGTGGCCCCTTCCCTCACGCTCAGGAGATGGCAGTTGTCATAGCGTCTTACTTCACATCTGCAGAGAGAAGGAAATGTGATAGAAAAGCAAAGGCCTTCCCAGAGCTGCTAGCAACTTGTATTTACATGTCTTGTCCAGACTGTCATGTCATGACCTTCCTTAGCTGTAAGGGAGGCTGTGAGACGTAAGAGGTGCTTGGCACATTGCTGCCCAAACAATCTGTTAGTGAGGTAACCTTTTGGGAAGGTAGATAAACTAATAAAGTGCCTTGCCATGGCAACTCATTCAGAAAAAAATCTTTTGAGACCAAAAAAAAAAAAAAAAATTTGCACTCTCACCCTGGGTACAGTACAATGATGTCACTATAGCTCACTGCAGCCTCAAACTCCTGGGCTCAAGCAATCCTCCTGCCTTAATCCCCCACCCCCAAGTAGCTGGGACTACAGACACCTGCCACCATGCTCAGCTAGTTTTTATTATTATTTTTAGAGACAGGGGTCTCACTATGTCATCCAGGCCGATCTCTAACTCCTGGGCTCAAGTGAAGCAGCCTTCCAAAGTGCTGGGATTACAGGTGTGAGCTACCTCACCTGGCCTCATTCAATTATTGAGAAAACACTGCAGGGCACAGACCCAGTGAAACAGACCATGAGTGTGTAGCCTCTGAGCTCTCTGCTTCAGCATTTATTGCCAGGATGCTTTGAAGGGGTTTCTGGACACCTGTTCTCCATGATCTCTCCCTGCCTATTCTGTCTGCACCTATGCTCTGCCCCCAACACAGGGCCCTGACTCAGTCCTTCCGCCACCCCATGGGTAGCAACCTGTGTTGACTCTGTTCTAATTGAATCTTAGGTCGGTAATGAGTGATCTTCCATCTCCCTCAAAATACATGCAAGACCAATGTTAACATTGATCATCTTCATGGCCTCGCTTTAATACATTATTATACTGTAAGACTCTTTCTACCTAGAGTAAGGCCTAGGAGATGAAGGGAATGATGGGAACTGAAAACTGCACCCTACTCCCAGAAAATATATCACTAGGCACCAACTGTGTGTCCAGCATATGGCCCTTGGTACTGGAGTTGTATGGGGAATGTCCTAAGCTTTGCTACCTCATAGCATTGCTAGGAAGATCCAGGAAGCTCCGTGTAAGTAACAAGATCTGACAACTAGGAAGGCTTGCCCCATAGTGGGAGGGCATTGTGCCAGGCACTTCTAGATGTTTATTTAATCCTTACCTCAACCCTAAGAGGTAGGTCCTGTTACTTTACAGGTGAAAAATCTGAAGCACAGAGAAAAAACTTGGCCCAGATGTCACAGCTAAAAATTTGAAGAGTCAGGACCCAGATTCAGATGGTCTAAATTGAGTCCAGCAACCAACTTTACATGGTGGTCATTGCTGATTATAGCAGCCTAGCACTTAAACATCCTTCCTTGCCTGGGAAAATCCCAAAATAGGAGGGAAACAGGGCCCCACTTTCAACTATGAGACTCAAAGGAAGTGATGTTCTCTCTCAGGAGGATGGGCTGCCATGAGGGACCCTTGGTCATCCCTGTGGCCAAGGAGAAGGATCATGAAATTGGCAGCCCAACCAGTTAAGCAATCTTCAAAATCAGGAGAAACTCTTGACAGAAAAATGGGGACAGGGATGTGGGCCAGGCACACACCAAAGTGGTTCACTATATTGCAAATGGCAAACAGGAAATGCACCAGGGTACCATTTATTCATTCATCAAATACCCATCAATTGGCTCTGCTCCTGTAGTACAGTGGTTACCACCAGCTGGCAGGTTTGAAACCAGCCTAGGCCAGCTAAATCACAATGACAACTGCAACAAAAAATAGCCAGGAGTTGTGGCGGGCGCCTGTAGTCCCAGCCACTTGGGAGACTGAGGCAAGAGAATCACTTAAGCCCTAGAGTTTGAGATTGTTGTAAGCTGTGATGCCACGGCTCCCTACTGAGCTACTGAGTGCAACATAGTAAAACTCTGTCTCAAAAAAAAAAAAAAAAAAAAAGTATCAATCACCTGTTTGCCACAGCTACACTTAGAAGATGAAGCTATAAAAGAAGACAGTATCATCTGGAAGAAACTTTTCACCTGTGCTGGTCTATGATATATGTGGTATTTGTGTGCAGTTTACAATGCATTGTAAATTAAGATTTTTAAAATTCTACCTTACTGATTTTTTTAAATATAAAACCCAATTATTTGCTAAAAAAAAAAAAAAAAAAAAAAAAAGACAGTATCTCCAGGGCCAGGCTGAGGAGCTTTGATTTTCTCCCACAGATGATGCAAGCTTCAGAGATTTTATTGCTTATTTGTCTTGGATTGTTTGTATTTTAATTGAGGTGTAACTTACATACAGATAAGTGGACAAATCTTAAATAACCAGCTGGGCAAATTTTTGAGCATATATGTATCAAACTACAATTTAGGTCAGACATAGGTCAATTTCAGCTCCCCAGACACTCAGTAGAGTTTTGGGAAGGGACAGAGACCTGTTCAGAGACAGATAGCACTAGATATAACTGTAGGCCCTGTGGGAGACCAGAAAAGGCACCTCACTCAGCCTGGATGGCAGCTAACTCTTCCCAGGTAAGTGAAATCTGTGTTCAGATGGGTAAGGTTTGGGTTACCATGAGCAGTGACTGGGGGAGAGTGTCAAAGGCAGGGGAAACACTATGTATGAAGCCCAGTGGTGGGAAAGAACAGTGTGTGTGGAGATCCATGGGCAACACCATGTTGCTGGCATTTAGATAAAAATAAAAATAAGGGCAGCTTAGTGAGGAGGGCATAGCCACAGGCTACCCTGTGGCTCAGTGAGTAGGGTGCTGGCCCCATATACCGAGGGTGGCAGGTTCGAACCTAGCCGCTGCCAACCTGCAACAAAAAATAGCTGGATGTTGTGGTGGGCGCCTGTAGTCCCAGCTCCTCGGAAGGCTGAGGCAAGAGAATCACCTAAGCCCAAGAGCTGGAGGTTGCTGTGAGCTGTAACGCTACGGCACTCTACCAAGGGTGATAGAGTGAGACTCTGTCTCTAAAAAAAAGTAATAAAAGATTTGTAGCCAGGGAAGGACTTAAGGCTGCAGCATGGTGGGAAATGAGATACACAGGGAGTCAAGAGCCCATGAAGGGTTTGAACACCACTTTCCTCCCAAGTGCCCTTGAAAGGGCTGTGAGCAGGGGAAGGCAGCACCACCTCTGGGCCTGTATAGGAGATGAATGAAGGGAATGATATGGGAGGGCTTGAAGTGGGGAGAAGTCTGGGGCTGTGGTCCAGGTGGGAGAGGAGGAGGCCTGAGGTGGTCAGGCTCATGGAAAGGAGGGAACAGCAGAGAGAGGCAGGGCATAAGGAATGGAACTGGAGACCAGAAAAGAAGTAGGATGAAGAGGGAAGGACAGTGCCTGGGACCTACTCCAGTGACCAATAGATAGTGGAGCCATTCTGAAGATAGGGAACCCATGAAAAAGAGTGGGTTTGGGGAAAGATTCTCAGCTCATTTGGTGGCTGGACCCCTGAGCTGGAGCCCTGAACTGCCAGTCTGGAGGAGGAGGCCTGGGTGTTGTCAGCTGTGGATGATGATGGAAGCTTTGAGGGTTGTTGAATTTTTGCTAGAGTGAAGAGGGAAGGGGTTCCAGGCACTATTTTGGGGAAAGCCTCAAATACTAAGAAAGGGATCTAGGAGAAAGTAGAGTACGGGAGGATCTCAGGTAAGTAGCCAGCTACTAGGTCCTGCACAAAATAAAGCAGAAGCCTCCTCATAAGGTGCTTGTGAGGTTAAAAGAGCCAATACAAGTACAGCACTTAGAAGAGCATCTGGCTGGGGCTCAGTGGGTAGGGTGCCGACCCCATATACTGAGGGTGACGGGTTCGAAACCGGCTCTGGCCAAACTGCAACAAAAAAGAGCCGGGTGTTGTGGCAGGTGCCTGTGGTCCCAGCTCCTCGCTAGGCTGAAGCAGGAGAATCGCCTAAGCCCAGGAGTTGGAGGTTTCGGTGAGCTGTGAGGCCACGGCACTCTACCGAGGGCAACAAAGTGAGACTCTGTCTCTAAAAAAATAAGAGCGCCTGGCACGTGGCAGCCACTCATTAGCATTTTAATTCCACTTCTCCATTGGAGAAATTGAAAAAATTTGAAATTTCACCGATGTAGATTCCAGCAAGTCTCCCCTTACTAGCTCCGACAACTTGGGGAAATTGCTCCTGAATTTCATTCTTATTTATTTGTAAAATTAGGCCAACCTGGGATGGGTTTGAGGAATGCAGTTATGACTTAATTATTTCAGTATTTCTGAATGACACTGAGGAAACAGTCCGCCCCCACAGGGTAAAGGCCAATTAGGGCTCGGTCCGCCTCCAGAAAATGCGAATTCCTGGAGACTCTGCCCACCCCATACGCTCCAGCCCCGCCCCTCCTTCCCGTTCTGGGAGGGTCTGGCTCCACCTTTTCTTTAGACCAATCAGAGAGCGGTCCGCAAGAGCTGTACCCACCGCGTGCGGATCAGAGCTCTCCAAGTCCTGCGGATAATAGGTTACCGTGGTTACCATCGAGGGGCGGGGCTGAAGGGCTGACCTGGCCTCTAAGGAAAGAGGCAGATTTTGATTGGCTGTTTCTTCCCTTCACCTAAGGCCCAAATGTCCTCCCCTGCCCTCTCCAAGTCCCTCCCAGAGCCTGACACCTGGTCCTTTCTATTCCCGCCCCACCCTGGCCCCGGATGGTCTCCGGTGCAGAGAGCAGAAAACCTTAAGGAAACTGCCGGAGGCTTCTGTGAGAGGAGGAAACCCTTTTCTACTAAAAGTAATTTGCTACGTGCCAGATGCTGTGCAAAAGTCTTCTTGCGAAGTATCTGATTTGATCTTTGTAACAGATGGGAAAAGGAGGCACAGAGAGGTTAAGAAGCCTTTCTCAGGGTCGGCGCCCGTAGCTCCGTGGGTAGGGCGCCAACCACATACACCGAGGCTGGTGGGTTCGAATCCGGCCCTGGCCAGCTAAAATAACAATGACAACTGCAACAACAAAAAAATAGCTGGGCGTTGTGGCGGGCGCCTGAGTCCCAACTTCTTGGGAAGCTGAGACAAGAGAATCACTTAAACCCAAGAGTTTGAGGTGGCTGTGAGTTGTGATGCCACGGCACTCTACCAAGGGCGACATACTGAGACTCTGTCTCAAAAAAAAAGAAGAAGCCTTTCTCAATATCACACAGTTAGATTTAGGGAACCCTGGGCTTGGATGCCAGGTTCATCTCACACAGGAACTTTTCCACTGAGCCCAGAGAAGTCAGGAAATGACCAAAAGGAGAAACAGGGAGATTCAGACAGCATGAGAGTTGGCGAAAGAGAAAGATGGAGACCCAAAGGAAGAAAGAAAAGGAAAACATGAAAGAATCAGGCAGACAAAAAAGGGAAAAAGATCTTTAATATCCTGATGGCTAGCAGATTGAGAGCTGCACATTTAGCATGCTTTGTTTTTTATTTTTTGGGGGGGGTTATTTTTCATTGCAGATTTATTTGGCAATGTATAGTAAATTTTGTAAACTTGCATCAAGTTTATGAATAAAAAACCATTTGAAAATCAAAAAAAAGGGGGGGGAAGAATGATTATGAAGGGAAGGGTTTCAGAGACAGAAAAGAAAGAGAAGATAGAGAACCGAGGCAGAGATCCCCAGACGATCAGGAAGCCAAGTGATAGGTACACGGACCCAGAGAGGGGTATACAGACACCTAAAGAGGAGACCAGAGAAGGAGGCAGAGACCTCGCAGGTTACAGAGAACCAGAGAGAAGGGCACAGAGAGTGGGGAGGAACAGAGGCCTCAGAGTGAGAGGAGAGGACAGAGCTGGGGGTGGGTAGAGTACGGCAGCAGAGATCCAGAGAGAGGAAAGAAGCCAGATTCCCGGAAAGAGTGAGTAAGACAGACAGAGACGGAGATAGACCATGAATTAAGGGAAAGATTTTTTGTTTGTTTGTTTGTTTGTAGAGACAGTCTCACTTTGTCACCTCGGTAGAGTGCCGTGGCGTCACACAGCTCTCAGCAACCTCCAACTCTCTTGCCTCAGCCTCCTAAGTAGCTGGGACTACAGGCGCCCGCCACAACTCCTGGCTATTTTTTTTTTTTTTTTTTTTTTTTTTTTTTTACAATTTGGCCGGGGCTGGGTTTGAACCAGCCACCCTCGGTATATGGAGCCGGCGCCTTACCCACTGAGCCACAGGCGTCGCCCTGGGGTTTTTTTTTTTGTTGTTGTTGTTGTTGTTGTTGTTGTTGTTTTCTTTTTTCTTTGAAAGCATTGGGGACTGAGAGGCGAGACTCCAGAGTGGCCGACACAGGTCCCTCTCCTGGTCCACCCTGCCCCCACCCCACATCCACAGATCGCACAGGAAGGAGGCGCAGTCCGGAGCTCACAGTAAGGTCTTTATTAGATGGAGACCTGCGGGGCGCTCAGGGCGCGTCCAGCACAAGCAGCTTGTGCATGTACGAGTTCAGCCAGTGGCGGCGCTCGAGGGCTGCCAACAGCCGCGCGCGTTCCCTGAAAGCCGCGTCGTCAGCCAGCGCCAGGCTCCGCCGCGACAGCGGAGAGGCGGGATCCGCCCAGGCCGGGTCGGAGGGGGGAAGGCTGGTGGGTGACAAAGAATCGAGGTTACCTCGAGTCCAGGCCCCCGCCCACACTGCCAGACCTCCCGGCTGTCTAACTGGAAGCCTTGTTATAGCGCCGTCGGTGCAGTGGCTCGGTCTCTCTCCTCTCTTTCTCTGCATGGACATGGGTCTCTGTCTCTGCCTCTCAAGTGAGGTTCGAAGCTCCCTGAGCATGGAGATCGCATCTGAAGCACCCGTCCGTCCCCAGCGAGCCGCGCTCGGCCTGGCACACACCAGGATCTACACCTGCTCAAAGAATGAATCTTTCTGCGCTGACTCCTTTCAAGTCTCTCCACGTCTTTCTCAGAATCTATCTGTGCATATCTCTTTCTCTTGCTGAGTCTCTGTCCACTACCATCACCAACAACGCCCCCCTTCTTCCCTCACCCCGTCGCTATCGCCCTCTCTTTGGGTTTCTGTCCCCCCTTTCTTGGTCTCTGTTCCTTTTTCTCTTTGCTTCTCTTCCCACCTCTCAGAGTCCGCGCCCCTCTCTGGCAGTCCCGGCCCGCACCTACCTGAAGACCCTGGCGGGGGGTAGGGCGACTCCTGAGGCAGTGCGGGTGCCCCAGGGCACAAGCAGTAGCAGCAGCAGCAGCAGCAGCAGCCGCACTCGGGGGCTCCTGGACACCTGGCGGGTCTCCATCACCTGTGGAGAGAGAGAAAGGAAAGCGATCACTGGGGCCCCAATCCCTGCACAGAACCCCAGGCTCCACCATCCACAACCACCACCACCCCGCTGCCTCCCACAGGGCCCCCTACCATGCAGTGGGCTGGGGCAGTGATGCTGGCAGCCCCCTTATATGGCCTTCACAGCCCCCGCTGCAGGCAGTGACGCAGGCTGGGGGATCGGGTGGGGGCGCAGGGTCAGCCCCCACCCCAGGCTCATTAAGAGCTGCTGGCGGTAATGAGGAGCCGGGGGTGGGGGCCCTGCTGCTGCATTGGCCACCACCAACTAATTGGGACCAGAAACTGGGACCTGAGAAGAGGGAGGGGGAGAGACAGACAGACAGAGAGGTGGACACAGGGGGTGTGTCAGAGGGATAAAAATAGTCTGACCAGGGGACCATTAGAGCAGAAGACAGAGACATGGAGAGACAGGAAGAGAGACAGGGAAAGCAACAGACAGGAGGGGCTGTGAGGAGAAACAGAAACACAAAGAGAAGAAATAACAGCAGAGGGAAGGACAAAAACAGTGACCAAGGAGGAGAGAGAGCAAGAAAGGGAGTAACAGGGGAAGAAAGAAAGGAAAAGGAAGGAAGCAAGAAAAGAGAGGGAAAGAGACTAACAGAGCCAGGTCTAGATGGAAGGATGAGGGGAGAACACTCTCAGAAAGACAGGAGATGGAAAGACCAGTGGCCTAGACAGACAAGCCCGGAGATAAACCGAGGAGGGAGAGCATCGAAGAGAGAGAGATGGGGAGGAGAGAAAAGGCATGAAGACAGGCAAAATCAAAATCTCAGAAAGGGAGTGAAGAGAAAAGTTGGTGTGATGGCTCCCACCTATAATCCCAGCACTCTGGGAGGCCAAGACTGGAGGACCCCTTGAGGTCAGGAGTTCAAGACCAAGAGTGAGACCCCTGTCTCTACTAAAAATAGAAAAAATTTAGTTGTGCATTGTGGCAGGCACCTGTAGTTCTAGCTACTCAGGAGCCTGAGGCAGGAAGATCTCTTGAATCTAGGAGTTTGGGCTCAGCACCCATAGCTCAGTGGTTAAGGGTGTCGGCCACATGCACCAAGGTTTAGTCCAGGCCTGCTAAACAACAATAACAACTACAACAAAAAATAGCCAGGCATTATGCCAGGTACCTGTAGTCCCAGTTACTTCGGAGGCTGAGGCAAGAGAATTGCTTAAGCCCAAGATGCCACAGCAGTCTACCGAAGGCAACATGAGACTTGGTTTCAAAAAAAAAAAAAAGACCCAGGAGTTTGAGGTTGCTATGAACTAGACTGAGGCCACTGCACAGTAACTAGGGTGAGAGAATAAGACCCTGTCTCAAAAAGGGGGGAAGGGGAAAAGTGCCAGGGCTATGCGAAAAAGTGACCCACACCTGTAATCCTAGCACTCTGGGAGGCCTAGAGGGGTGGATTGCTTGAGCTCTTGACTTTGAGACCAGCCTGAGCAAAAGCGAGACCCCCATCTCTAAAACATAGCTAGGCATTGTAGTGAGCACCTGTAATCCCAGCTATAGGTACTTGGGAGGCTGAGACAAAAGGATGCTTGAAACCAAGAGTTTTAGGCTTCAGTGAGGTATGATGCCATGGTACTCTACCCAGGGAAACAAAGTAAGACTCTCTCTCAAAAAAAAAAAATTTTTTTTTTAATTAATTAAATTAAAAACTTTTTTTTTTTTTTTTTGCAGTTTTTGGCCAGGGCCAGGTTTGAGCCCACCACCTCTGGTATATGGGACTGGAGACTACTCCTTTGAGCCACAGGCACCACCCTAAAAACAACTTTTGAGACAGAGTCTCACTTTGTTGGCCTTGTTAGAGTGCTGTGACATCATAGCTCACAGCAACCTCAAACTCCTGGGTTCAAGTGATTCTCTTGCCTCAGCCTTCTGAGTAACTGGTACTACACGGTGCCCACCACAACACCTGGATATTTTTAGAAATGAGGTCTCTTGCTCAGGCTGATATTGAACCCATGAGCTCAGGCAACCTCCGCCTCCCAGAGTGCTAGGATTATAGGCATGAACCACTGCACCAGGCCAAAAACAAAATTTTTTTAAAAAGAGGAGAAAAGCAGATACACTGAGCTACCCCTGGGAGGAGTTTGGGGGTATTGTGAAGAGAAAGCTCAATCCTCCCACAATGGCTGTTAGAAGGGGGCCCTCCATACACATGGGGAGTTGGACAGAGGTTGGAAGTCCTAAAGGGCAGCAGCAACCTGGGACAAGGGAACCTGGGCTCCTAGTTTCCCAGAGGAAAGGGGCTGAAGCTGGGCTCGTAGGTCTAAGTGTGTATGGGACAGGGACCCAGACTCCTGGGTTTCAGGGGAGGAGAGGACTGGGGACCTGGATTCCTGGATCTGAAGGGAGAGACCTAGGAAACTCAACTTCAGGGGTTTGAAATAGCAAAGTATATTAGGGAACTAAACTCTTGGGTTTAGGGGTAGGAGGGAACAGAGGACCAGAAGCCCTGGTTTCAAAGGGAAGATAGTTTGATTGGGCCACATCACACCATCAGATCATCCAGTCCCTAACTGCCTTCCTCATCCCGGAGACAATGTCTTTTACTTCTGTTCCTTTAAGAGCCTAAGCCTGTTGCTAGGCTCCCAGGATCCCTTAGGATCAGGTGCATCATCTGGGTGCCCCTGAGACCCTACCTCCCACTGCCCTGCCCAGAACCACTCTGCAGCATTCGAAGGTCTCTGTATCCAGCTCTACTCACCTGCTGTTATCTTGGACACCACTGAGCAGGTAAGAGACCCCAGGAGCCCAAGTGAGCCTGTCCCATCCATGTTTGTGCCACCTACATGATCAGCGTTTGTCTGCTCAGACTAGTTTCTAAGATGCTGGAATGTTTTCTTTTGTTTTGTTTCGTTTTGTTTTTTAAGACAGAGTCCCACTTTGTTGTCCTCAGTAGAGTGTGGTAGCATCATAGCTCACAGCAACCTCAAAATTCTTGGGTTCAAGAGATTCTCTTGCCTCCGACTCCCAAGTAGCTGGGACTACAGGCACCCACCACAATGCCCAGTTATTTTTATAGACAGGGGTCTTGCTCTTGCTCAGGCTAGTCTTGAACTCCTGAGTTCAAGCAATCCACCCATTCCGCCTCCCAGAGTGCTAGGATTACAGGCATGAGTCACTATGTCCCACCAGATGCTTTTATCTTTGCTCCATCCTAGATAAACAGAAAGGTCTGAGAGTCTGGCCCCATAGCACTCTCCTTCATCCCACCTTATGCTGAGGAGTCCAGACCCCTATTTCTGGAGGACTCAGGATTCAGGCCTCCCAATTTCCTTCTAACTCAGAACCCAAGAGCTCAAGGCCCCTATTTTCTTTCTCTCTTATAATCCAGACAAGGCTTGCTCCCTCAAAATTCTAGGCATCTGAGCTTCCAAGCTTCTCCCCTCCAAAGAACCATGAATTTAGACTCTGTTTCAGCAACTTCATCATGCGAGGCCCCCAGCAACTTTGTCACCTGGAGCCCAAGAGTCTCCCTCCTCTCTCAGATCCTAGAGTCCAGCCCTAGCCCTTCCTTCCCAATCTCCTCTAGTGTAAACAACTGTTGAGTCAAGGTGTCCCAAGGGCCCTCCGAAAGGAAAGCGATCTCATGTCTGACACCCTCCAAAGTCAAAGTGGAAAGGGTCGGGAGCCTGGAGAGGTGTCATTCTTTCCTAATTTTTCTAGGACCCCTGGGTGTAACAGATAAAAAATTAACTATGACTCCCAAGAAGCCCATATCAATCTGCCTTAGCTACCGCAGCTATAGTCCCACAGCCTCCCGGGAGTTGCAATTGGGTTTTCCTTCCTTCCCTGGCGCCAAAATGGGCCCCAAGGTAGTCCACCCGCCGGCTAGTGGGCGTGGCCCCAGGTGAAGTGGGGGAGGCCTCAGGGTGGGCGGTGTCTTTGGAGATCCTTTAGCCTTAACCCCTTCCTTCCCGCTCTTCCCGCAGCTTTAGTCATATCCCAGAGCTATGAAATCGTTGGGCCTGATCCTTCTCATCTTCCTCCTTGCTGGGCTGGGTTCCAAGGCTGCCCCGTCGGCCTCTTCGCCTTTAGGCTCCGACTTTCCAGAGATGAAACATCCTTCTAAGACCTCCTCTCCTGGTTCTGAAAATTCCACTAGAGATCAGCCTAACCCAAAATTCCCTGGGACTCTTTATCCTGAGCCGCCTCAGACACCTCACATAGTTTTCCCGGAGGCCTCCATCCCCCTTAACTTCACTGAGACCCCCATCCCTGATGTCCTAGAAATCTCACTCTCAGTGTCTCCTAAGACCCCCAAAGCTGACCCACTCCCAACCTCAATATCAGAATCACTGGATACCCTCAAAATTAACTCCTCTCAAATGACACACAGAGAGCCTACTAAGACCCCCAAACGTGATAGAACTGAACTTGTACACCCAGCATCCTCTGAGACCCCCAAAACTGACCCCTCCAAAACTTCATGCCCAGAATTTCCTGAGACTCAAAACACTTACCCTATGCAAACCACACACCAAGAACCCCCAGAGAGTCCAAGACTTAATGCCACTGAAATCTCACATACAGGAATCCCTGAGACCCCAAATCCTGACCCCACCGAGACCTTTGACACTAAATCTCCAGAAACACATAATCCTGACACCACTCAGAGCCCCAACTCTGAATTTCCCCAGACCCTGTATTCTGATACTACTGAAACCCCCCACCCAGAATCCCTTGTGACTCACAACCTCAGCCCCACTGAAATTTCTCAAACCGAATTCCCCACAACCCACTTCCAAGATGCAACAGATATCCCCATTACCTCTGACCCTGAAATCGCCACTAGTCTTTATCCAGAAACACCTGCACCCATAGAGGATGAAGGTACTGCCCTATTTGAGCTGCCCCTAAGACCCAAACCAGAAACCCTTGCAGTCACCCACCCTGACTCCCCTAAATTGCCCACCTCAGATTCTCCAGAGGCCATTGAGCTCAAGACCCCTCAGAACGCTGGCCCTGAGGAGCCCGACTCCCCTCCTCCCTCAGCCCGGATTGCAGGCCCCCTTGCTCTTCTAGGGTCCCCAAATCAGCTGGCCCCTGCCACTCTGCGGGCACCCCAGCAGCGCAGTGGAAGTGAGAGAGTCAACACTATCATCGTGGTGGAACGAGTGAAGGAGACCGGTGAGGGGCGGGGAGCCGAACTTCAGGGTCTAAGGGAGGTGGTGGGACTGGGGCTGGGTTCATGGGTCTGGGGGAGGGGAAGGCTGGGAGCTCAGATCGCTAGTCTCCTCTTGCAGGCGTGACTCTGGTGGGGCGCCCACGCGGCGCAGCGGGCGGGGCCCTTTGCCTGTTCTTCGCGGGGATTGGGCTGCTGGTTGTCATCTTCCTGCTGCTGTGGTGTCTCTACCGTCGGGCAGCTCAACACCGACCTTTCGCACACCACCGACTCCGGAACGACGGAGATGAGCCCGGTGAGCGCCCTGCCCCTTGAGCGCCAGCACTTTCTCCTAACTTGGTCTCACCCGGCTTTATAGAGAGCCCTTCCTTTTCAAAAGGTACAGATTCCGGGTGGCACCTGTGGCTCAAAGGGGTAGGGCGCTGACCTCATATGCCGGAGGTGGCGGGTTCAAACCCAGCCCCGGTCAAAAACTGCAAAAAAAAAAAAAAAAAAAAGGTACAGATTCCCTGTGCAAGGTCAATGAACGTCTTGACCCCTTTATGGCCACGTCATGCCCCCTAATTGCCTAATTGGAATTTCGCACAGACACATACACAGAGAGAGAGAGAGAGAGAGAGAGAGAGAGAGATCTAGTTCTTTCCTTAACCCATTTGGGAAGGCATCAAGCCCAGAGCCACCTGTCTCTACAACCCCCTCCCCCCCATTCTCCATTCCGGTGGAGAGAACCTGTATGCCCCGCCCTTTCACTGTAGATCCTGCCCCTTCTGCGTGGATGCCACTCCTCCCCATTTATTCAGTGGCCCTCACACTTGCTTTGAATACCCAGTTTAAATGTGTAGTCAGGCAGGCCTTCTATCAGCTTGCAGATGATCTCACCTCTTTGCTCCCACAGTTATGCATTTAGATACCCCAAAGGACCCCTACGACCTCTACTTTTATGCTCCGGATGCCTGGATCCCTTCACACATCACCACCAAGCAACCACTGCCCACACCCCCGCTGCCACCCAAGCTGCCCCCACCGCCCCGCGGAAGTCGCCCCCAGCGCCTGGAGGCATTGTCTCCTGCCACGCTCCCCAACAATTTCGTGTGAGCTATAGCTGAGTCCTGCCAGACCTGCAAATCCCCCCCAAAGAGGGAGGACCCCGGGACCCCTGGGTCCTGTCCTCTGGCATGCTTTGCTACATAGTGTTCCTCTGGGATAGAGAGTCCAACACAGAGAAGCTTTCTGCTGTGGTCGGAGAACACGGTCTGAGGTGGAATAAATCACGTGTTCCCAAGACTATACATCTCTCTGGCCTGAGTCCTTGGGCAGAAAGGGGCTGGAGTCTCAAACCGTTGGAAATGAAGGAGAAGGGGGTTAGGGAATGATTCTTTTGGCTCCAAAAGAGGAAGAAGCTTGGAGCTGGGACTCACCAGTGTGAGGGAGGAGGGGGCTAGGGGCCAGGGCTCCTGTGACCCTCACAGCCAATGACAGCAGAGTCTGTACACCAAAGCATTTTATTGGGAGTGGGGCAGGGCAGGATTTACAGTCACAGAGACACAAAGACATAACCCTGCCCCGGGAAAAACACCCCTCTCCCCATCCCATTCCCTTTCCTGGGATTCTGTGACTTCTCTTATGTATGTTCCCCAAATTCTAGGCTGAAAGAGGGGTGCTTGAGAGGGGAAAGACCCCAAATCTTGAGTCATTTAGCCCCTGAGGGACACAACAAATGGCCACTGAGAAACTGAGGGTAGTCTGAAACTACCCAGGAGAATAAAGTGCAAGGAACTGGCAAAAGAGGGGCATCTTGAAACCACCACTGGGAAGTTCAATGGTGATGGCTTCAAACTATTGAGTTACTGGACTTGAGCAGCCACGATTTAGACCTGAAGATCACGTAAGAAAAAGTGCACAGGAGTTAAGAGAGGCATATTGTTAAAACTGCCATTTAGGGTTTTTCCATAGACGTTATGCTAAACTAGAGAGAAGGTTCTAGACAATTTGGTGCTTCAGTAGTATCTGCTGGTAGGGGGAGGCATGAAGTGGAAAGAGAGATAGGGGGAACTTGAAACCGCCATTTTTCCTCAGAAACGCTGGTGAGAATCAACCCCTAAAATGATGGGGATGGGTGATTTGTTAAACCAACCTGGGAAATGCAGAATAGAGTTGAAAGAGATTTAAAACTTCTAAGAGAGGACCTTGAATTTTTCTGAAAGGAGGGGGGAACTGGGATTAGCCTGAGAGCCCTGGGGTTAAAGGGAAGGAAAGAGAGATGCCTCAAAACCACAAGAGAGAATAAGAGGTTCCACTGTCCATTAAAATAAAGCCCTGACGGGAGATATTTGAAACCACTGAGGCAAAATAGGTAGAGAAGGGAAACTTTAGGGGAATTTGGGTATCCTTGAAACTGTCAATCTGCAGCTCCACTACCCCTGAGAGGCAGGTGGGAAGGAAAGAGGATTTAACAGCACTGGGAACAAGGGAGAGTGCTTCTTAGGTCCTAGACAGGACAGAGAACAGTGGGGTCCCCTGACCCTGTCACTCAGGCCCAAGATGTGTGACGTAGAGGTCCTGGAAATGGCCATTCAGTGGGAGGCACATAGTCAGTAGTCTCGGACAGGGGGTGGGGGTCTTGGGGGTTGAACTGTGCTGTGTGTGGCCCCATAGGAGGGAGGGGGTGCAGGGGGTGCCCCTGGTGGTTCAACATCATCCTCCATTTCACTGTCATCACTGCCAGCCAGCTGGTCATGGCCAACAAAGCCACACTTCTCTTCACTCATCTCCTCAGGCTCTGCCCACGGCTGCTTCTCTCCAGAAGCAAAGACCCCATAGAAGATGACACCACCATAGTGCACCAGGGAGGCGATTAAAAACACATACTGCCACTCCTCCCGAGTCTGTGGAGGAACAACAGGGATGAGGTCAAAGGGAGGACAGAGAAAACAGCTGCCTGGAGAGAACATGTAGGGGGAAGAAGGCCCAGAGGAAGGGAGGTAGAGATACAAAGAAGGGCTGAAAGAGACCAGTAAGGGCAAGGGTAGTGTCCCAGTGAGGTGACACAACATGGTCAGGAAGGTACTATACATACATTTGCAGGACAAGTGAGTCAGAGCTGGTACACCCACCTTGTGCTTAGTCATGGCACCCACAATGATGGGACACACCATGCCCGACAATGTCCCCACACCATTGGAGATGCCCATGAGGATGCTGGCATAGCGAGGGGCAATATCCAGGTGGTTCACATTGAACCCTGATAGAAAGACAAGTCAGAAGTGTCACACCTGCATCTCACACCAGTGATTCCCACTGGAATGTTCCCAACCACCCACCTTTTTGCAGCCGGGAGGCCCCATTTCTGAGCCAGGAAGTTCCCTACAAAGCTGACCAGAGCCCCCCCAAGCTGAATATCCGTGGTTCTCACCAGAAATTGCAAAGCCGCTGAAGCCTACAGCTAGGACCAGGAAGGAAATGGCCACACCTTTGGAATGAGAATAGCCGACCACCAGCAGTAGAGTGGCTTCCATCCCGAAGCCTATAAGAAGGCGGTGTTTCCTAAGTGTTGACAGGGACTGGGCACAAACTGCCCCATACCGCCTTTCTAGTCTAGTTCACTCCCCAGTCCACCTTTCCTCGCCCCAGTCTGGCCACCTCCAAGCCAGGACCCCATCCCATCTAAACAACGTCTCCCAGGCCCAGACCCTGACCATGCCCACTGGCTGCACCGAGCCTAATGGGCCTCTCTGCCTGACAAGGCCACATTCCGGAGTACATGGCATGCTTCCACACATCTTCACCTTCCCTCACTGTCCCCACTCTTTAGGCAAGGCTCCATCCGGGTCACCCAACTCATAGGTCCTCTTCTTCACCTAGTTCACGTCCTACCACACCCAGTCTCTTGCAGGCCCAGCCCTCGAACTTGGTCTCGCCTCTGCTCTGCCTGGATAGTCATACCCATTACACGCCATGGCCCTTTAGACTTCAGCGCGAGAATCTCTTCCATCCAAGCTCTCTCTCCTCCCAGCATCTTCCTGTTGGTCTCGCCCCTTGACGTCATCTACGACCACGCCCCACTCCAGCTCTGCCCACCAGGTCCTGCCCCACTTACCACCACAGTTCATCAACTTGCGCACGTTGGTGGTGGACATGATGCGGCGGCTCCGCAGGAAGTCCGCGATCTGGCCCCCAATGGGCACGATGATGGTCATCACCAAGTGGGGCAGTGCTGACACCAGGCCCACCTGCAGAAGCAGGAGCACAGAGGATGGGGGGGGGTCAGGGCCACTGGCTCCGCACCTCTGCTCAGTGGACCACCAGCTCCTTCCAGTCTCTGGATCCAGGCCTTGCTCCCTCCACTCCCTCGGCCATGCTTCCTGCCCTCTCCTCTTGGGGCCTACCTTGCTGATCTCGAAACCAAACACTTCTTCGAAGTAGGCGGGTTGGGAGATAAGCAGCAAGTAGAACGTCCAACTACGGCAGAAGTTGGCCACGATGATGGCGTAGACTGGCATGGACGTGAAGAAGCGCCGCCAAGGTGTGCTAAACTTCTGTGAGGGGCAAGTGAAGGGGCTGCTAAGATACAGGCAAAAACTGGGGGTTTCTTCATGTCCCTTTAAGGACCCCAGTATAGTCACGCAGAGAACAAGGGATTCGGACTCTTGGGATTCAAGGGCCACCAGACCTTGTTCCTGTGGGGATCTAGGGATCTCAGCCTCATGGTGACATTTTAGGGATGAAGGAGTCCTTACCGGTTACAGTAGCCCCTCAGGTGTCAGGGCCCTATGATCACCCTTAGGGACCATGAATGTGGGCCTAGGAGTCTCTTTCTATTCAATTATAGTGCCCAAATCTAGCCTCATCTACCCCAAGGTCTAAGCAAAACATTCTAATCCTGCCTTCTCTGGTTTTAACCACGCCCCATCAGTAGTTCTAAACCCTCTCACCTCACGACCTAGCTCCACCCTCCACACCTGCTAATACCGTCCATAGTGGGTTGTAACCTGACTCCTAGGTTCTAGTCTCGCTCTCTGCATTTCAGTCCTGTCTCCTCTGGAACCCGCCGACCAGCCACCATCTACACGTTGCGCAGGTTTCAGCCTGAATATCCCTCCCGGCCCCACTCCCGCAGACTTGGGCCCGGACCGTAAGGGGGTTCATGAGTTTGGCGCTCTCGCCGATGGCTTCCTCGATGTACTTGCGCTCCTCCTCCGAGATACTGGGGTGCAGCGCAGGGGATTCATAGGAGACGAGCAGCCAGAACAGGTACCAGAAGATCCCGAAACTGCCTGGAGGGATTCGGGAGGGGGAGGGGAGCAGGATGACAACTGGACCTGCTTCACCCCAGCGCCACCCGGAACCAAGTATTGGGTCCCTCACCATAGACGTAGAAAACAGAGCTCCATCCCGAATACTGCACCAGGACCCCGGCTAGGGGCATCGCAACCACCGCCCCTGCATAGGAACCTAAGGGGGAGAATGCGAAATAGAAAACAGGCCCATTGCCCCTCAGATTCAGGAGTGTGGAGCCCCAGCCCCTTTTTCTGAGCTCTCAGACGCAGGGGTTTGGCTCCCTAGCCCCTTCCTCTCACCACAAAAGGCTGTTGTCGCCAGGCGGCTACGTTCTAAGGGTGGAGCCCATTTGCTCCAGATCCCGTGGCAGGCGGGGTATGTGACCCCCTGGGGAGGAGAAAACCAAGGTCAACAAGATGAGGCTTGGTCAGAGCAGGGTTGGGTTCACGTGGGGCGGGGCTTTACCTCTACCAACCCCTGCAGAATTCTCACGAAGATGACACAGCCATAGTGTACGCGGGCAGCCGAGGGGATAAGCATGTTAAGAGTGGAGGTAGCCACAATAGCGAAGCCGAAAACCCTAAGGGGAAGATGGGAACCACCAGCTAACCCGCTATGCCTACAATTCTTTTCTTCCCGCCCACAGGAAGCTAGGTAGGTCCTGTGTTTCGGCCCCACCATCTCTGTAACAGTCACAAGCCCCACCTTTCTCTAAGACCCGGCCCCAATTCAGGCTCCTCCCATTTCCCCAGAGTCCGCCCCCAAATTCAAGACCACACCCTCTAACTACTCCCATACAACCTTAGTTTCCGCCCGCCTAGAGACCCCACCTCTGTACCTGTTGGCTGCGAATTTTTGACAGATAAATCCTCCAGGAATCTGAGTGACAATGTACCCCCAGAAAAAGGAGCCGTGTATGAGGCCGACAGTCTCTGGATCCCAGCCGAACTGGGCTTTCTGCGGGCCAAAAGGCACATCAAACCAGCCGCCCTGGCCCAGACTCTGCCCCTCCGCCAATCAGCACCCACAGACTTAGCCCCTCAGCCAATCAGCAGCAATGAAGCCCTCCCTCCGCCGAACACCTGCTAATCAAAGCTCACTCCATTTCTCTGTGAATCAGAGTTGACGACTCTGCCCTTCCACGTTGCCAGGGCCCCACCTTAACAACGCGGCTCGTTGCAGCCTAAGCCTCACTTTGCCTGCTTCCTTGCCTCAGTTCGTGTCTAGGACCCTGTGTATGAAGATGGCTCTCTTTCTGAACTATTTACGGAGTAACCTGACTGGGAACTAGGCAAGGAAAAGAAGCAGCCAAAGAGCTGGGCCAGATAGAAAGGGGTGGGGAGGGGCTTCAGGTAGGGCACAACCCAAATCGGGCTTTGGGGCCCCCCCCCCCCCCCCCCCCCCCACGCCCCCGGCCAAAAAAAAAAAAAAAAAAATGGGCCCCGGGGGGGCGCCAGATAAAAATGAGGGCGGACACAAAAGCGCGTGCGGCGGGGGCGCCAAGCCATAGGCTGCTCGATTA